>VZTL01066123.1:5948-28543 GCA_013400535.1 Scopus umbretta | reverse complement strand
TAAAATATTAATTACTTAAGTTTTAAACCATACTGGATTTATCCCGCACTCTTGCACTAGGAAAGCAAAGGAAATACAAGCAATTACAGGCAAACTGAACTGCTCTGTCTACGTTCTTCATAGAATTTTTTTTTCCACTTCAAGGTGATTTGACGTTTTTGGGTTAGCCTTTAGGAACTCAGTGTGGGAGCCTGGCTTTGTACTGCCGCTCCAAACAAGAAACGATTCAATTATGCATCAGCCCACCCCTTCCCCAAAACTAAAACCTCTCAGATCCTGAAGTCCCTTCAACACAGGTTTTAAATAGAAAGGATAAGTAGGGTAAAGCTGGTTGTGGGAACTACTTTATCTTCCATATTTTCCATCAGATGATTCCTCTGACCTGGCCGGGCTCTCAGGTCCGTGGCTGTGTTTCCTCCTGCTGGGAGATGCCAATCTTCTCACGCTCTGTAGATGATCAGGAGTGGGAAATGGAGACAATTCTGTATTGCAGAGCTCTCCTCCATAACTGTGGGTCTATCCACTACTGTGCTAGTTTTGGTGGCTGCAACAGATGTTGTTTTAATATAAGGGTTCAAGTTTTATCTCAGATTTTATATTAAGTAAAAGAGCCTAGTTTCACCGAAGTAAGGCTGTCCATCTTATGCAAAAGTATATAAGGGATACACTTGCTAGGCAGTTCTGCAAACTTGGTGACAAGCTTATTGCTGTTATTTTACTGCTTTTACTGTTTCCTTGATAGTTGGAATATGTTCATCTTGTTTCAGTTTTGTCTTAGTGGTCTAAAATCTGGATGTTAAAAACAAAATTGGAAATTTGAGCTTAATTTCTTTGTTGTTTTCAAATGTGCTAGAATTTACCCCAGCAATTTGACTTTTGCATGAGAGCAAGTGGTGTAACATTTTTGAAAGTGGAGAGTTTTGCTTGTCACAAAGATGAAAGCACCTTTTGGTGGGTATGTTGGAGGATAACTGATACAAAAATTAGAAGTGAAGAGCTCACTTCAAAAAATTTGGCAACTCTAAGTAAAACGAAAAATATTCTTCAATTTTAATAGTGCAATGGTAATATTTCACTGGAGGTCTGTATTTCTCTCATAATTTGTGTGATGCATACTGATATTCCCTATAGCTGTCCATCACTTAGAAAGTAGCTGCTTTCTGTTATTTAATACAGACACTTTACAAATACTTCTGTAATTCAGGTTCTTCTCAAGAGAAACACCCAGCTCTTGTGGAGCTACTAGAGCTCAGCCGTGGGCGACTACAGCCCATGCTGGCTTTTGAAGGTGACTTGCAAAGAGGACTTCAGGATACAGTGGCTTTGATGGAAAGCTGCCACCAGCACTCAGAAGCTTTGACAAATACAACTGCTGCCTATGGCACAGGGTTGTAATCTGCAAGGGATTAAAAACCATTTCATCATAAACACTGTGCCATAGTGTCTACCCCGATGACATATTTATCCTGCTTGAATTTAAGTCTTCATATGGCACGACCTAAGGTTGGTTCTTTCTCATCTTTTAAAATCGAAGTTACATGCTTTTACCTGGACTTCTCCAATCGGATGTTCAGGGTAGTGACCGCTCCATGCCTGGTGACTGTACTAATGCTTTTAAGGTTCTTACATGTCTTTTGCATTTCTTTAGCCCTGGTGTCCTCCGCTCTGTGCAGGCATGATCTGTTGTTCATTTTCATCACTTTCTCTTTGCTTTCCAGCTTAGTTTTCCAACATGTCACTCCTTACTCAGATCGAAAGGATTAACAGAGCTAAAAAGCTTAAGTAAAGCAGTCATTATATTTGGCACAGGTTTGCTAGTGCCTATGCTGTGGACACTGTCACCACTCTGTTTAAATGATCAGCTTTGGACCAGCTCATTATTTTTCTCAGCTGACTGCTAAATCCTTACCTATTTCGAAAAAAAGTTAGGATGGAAACTCTCTCTGGAAGATCACTACGAGTGGGATTTATCTTGACTAATTTTATCCATCTAAAAGTTTTGGGACTACCTTAAACCTGTACTGTTCTCAGGGAGGAGAGGGGAGGAACTGAAGATCCACAGCAAGGTAATTCAGCAGGAGGGAGTGACATAGCAATACAAAATGTCTGCGTTGCTCCATTCCCTTTGTCTTCAGAGCAGGAGGGAGGCCGTGCTGCGCCCTCTGCTTGGGAGAAGATGCTGCGGGGCAGTTCCCATCTCCCCCGTGTAGCACAAGGCTCACGGACCTCCTCAAAGTACGGTCTAAGTAGAATTTAAGTGAGATTGGCTCTAGGCCCACTCAGGGATTTAATTCCTTTGGATTTTATGTAAGCAGTTACCAAAGCTATTTAGCGTAAGGCATTAGGTAATGTAGCCTGCTCTGAAGACGTGGGGCTTGTGAGGTTTCCAAATGTTCAGCAGAACGGTGAAGTCCTCGCTTTATGAACATAACAGTTTTAATGCAAAAAAAAAAAAGGGAAACATTTGGCTGTTGGACAGAGCTATTTCCTTACACTGCCCCTAGTGTTTGGCAAGTATTGTTTTATGCCCAGATGAAACTCGTCGTGAGTCCCACAAGCATTGGGAGAAGTTTAGTGGCTGAACATCTTCCTTTCATTCAGCAGTTGTTTCCTAAGGTCAAAGCATCTTTGACAAGACTTCACAGGAGATCTGTAAGCTGGTGTTTTATGAGGGTGAGGAACAGTGGTGCCATCCCAACAAGGGCTATTGCATCAGCATGCTACTTTTTAACTGATGCTGAGTATGAGACTGCTGTCGCTCTGTGCAAGAGTTACCAGATTTGCTGATAATTCAGCTGAGAATTGCTAAAGTTTTGTTGTATCCGAAAGGGTGAAATGGAGGACAGTTTACATGCAAAGCCTATAATTATAAAGCAGAGTATAGCCCTCCAAAGGAAAGGGAAAACCACAACAAATTAGCTATTGCTATTGGTTTAAGTTACAAACGTTTTTGTCTGTCTTGCTCAGACAATTGCTATTATCACCTGTTTCCTAAGAATTCTTAATACTGTGAATTACTGCATGTTATATAAACGTATCTACTACATTTTCATCACCCAAGCCCTGCCAGGGGTCTGCTGCAGCCTCACCATTAAGCTGTCAGGTTCCCTGGTTTTAAGGAGTAATGACAAAGTAGTTCCAGCTTCTCTGAAATGCACGTAAAAATGAATGGTTGTGAGGGGGTGATATTAAGAAAAACAAAACAAAGCACGCAAATGTTCCTGAGGTTGTTTTCAAAGACTTATTGATGTGAAATTCTCAGTATTTTAATTGGTATTCAAAATGTACCTAGAAACCCATTGTGATTTTCCAGTCACTGAAGGATCGAGTCTAAGCATCGCACGGGTACAGTGCTAACAAAGGCTCGGTGGGAAAAGGTTTTGCACAGCAATGGGTGAACATTAGTCATAGTTGCATATTCTTCCTTCCACACGTCAAAGGTCTGAGAAGACAAAGAGCCGTGCCTTGGACGGTTTTGAAATCCATCAATCTCCATCGGTCCTGAATGGACCCCTCCGAGTGGAAAGGCTTTTTGCCCACGCAAGTATCACAGTGCTGCACGGGGCGTCATGCCTGCGGGTACGTTACAGTATGTTTTCCAAAGAACACTTCCCTGAGGTAAGAGGCAAAATACAGCTCTTGTATACAATATTGCATAAGGTCTACTCCTCTGCAGGAAAGCAATCTCCTTCTCCCTTCCCAAAACAAAAACACCATTTAAAACTACATTATTACCAAGAATGAGTAGGACAAACAGCACACTCTTTCTTTACTGCCATTTAAGGGTAGTTTAAAGCCAGGCTCATCTATTGGCTTATAGAAGATTATTTCCATTTACGAATATGAACAATATTTTTGTACTGCTTTCCCTAGTAGCAGTGACTTGTATAACTTTTTTTTTCCCTATGAACCAGTACCATGAAATGAGGCAGGTTTTGATATTGTGTGAGGCTATGCAGTTCATGTTCAAATTGTGCTTTTGCCATTTTTATTTTTCCAGATGACATTTTTGCTCCTGGTTTGTTGCTTTTCTCTGATTTTTGGTGGGAATTGATTTTTTTTTTTTTTTTTTTTTACTTGCAAACAAATCGAAATACACAGCAGACATTTTCCTGTCTAAATTGCACAGCCAGTTTTGAGCAGAAATAATAAAAGGCTGTTCACAACATCACTCTAGTAGGCCTTGCTGGTGAGGAGAAAAAGTGCCTAACGATGAATACTTAATGAGATTTGATCAAAGCTAGACATCAATTCCTTGCCCTAAAGGTTACAGGTTGTGAAAGCTACGTCAGCACCAGAAGGATATAACTTTTCAGGCCCACCCTTGCTGGGCAAACGCTATGGCCAGAGCCCTGATACCTGGCAATGCCCCAGGATGGGTTTGTGGTGGTGACAGGCAGTGCTGCCAAGGGCTGGACACAGACCTGGACCCCAGCCCGGACCCGGACCCAGACCCAGAACCAGACCCAGCACAGTGCTGTGGGTGGCTGGTGCTCGTGGGACAAGTGTGTGGATGGGCACCTTGTGTCTTGCCTCCCAGCCCCAGCTGGGATTATGGCCCTAAACAAGTCACTTTTCTGCTGAGACTTGCCCACCCTTTCATCAAATGCTGACAGTGATACATGAAGTGGTACGGACGGGTCCAACCCAGCAGAATAGCTTCAGAGACCTCCCAAGGCTGGGGACCTCACAACCTCTGAGCACCAGACTCGCATGGCAAGCCAGCAAAAGCCATCCAAAATGTTCCTCAGCCACACAGCCAGCAGAATTTCACAATTTGCCGTCCTGCATCAGGGACATACAATCCTTTTTCTCTGTGTGAAGTCTTACCTTTTTTTGTGCAAACCCCATCTGTTAAATTTCAGGGAAACCCAGAGAAACCTCCTCCTCACAGATCCCCAGGGCTTTAACATGTGTTAGTGGCCAGAAGCTGAGTACATTTGGGGCAGTAGCAGCCAACAGCTGCTTTTCAGACTCTTCCCAACGCAGTTTGAAGACTTGCTCCACGCGGTTATTACTAGCATGGTTCAAACTCAGCTTCCAACCCTGGCGTGAGCAGGACCTTTTAGCCCGCTATCCTAACAAAACATTGTACATGTGATGACACTCTGATCAGTGTTTCTGTTATTATTTTTAAACCCACTGGACAGCTTCAATCCAATGTAGCAGCCAGGCAGCAGCACTCTTGGAGACCCCAAGTTCCTACAAGGTTCATGACCAATATGTGTCTGGGCCAAGGCAAACAAAAGAAAAAGCAGGTCAACCTGTATGAGACCCCAGAGAGCTCAAGGAAAGGGAGATGCTGTGGATGCCCCACTCCAGGAAAGCTTTGCAATGGTTTTCATCTGCGTGGACATGGTACCATCCAGCAGGAAAACAGATTTCATGAGTTCCAGTATCAGTTTTTACAGCAGTATCATGAACTTATGCTCTCTGTCCAATGTCTCTCACAGTATTGGAACCAGCCCTCACTGCGAGGTGAACATGGAGAGTCAATTTTGCAAAAGTCAAAAGCTTCTCAGAGGGCTTCTCTGGCATGAGCTGCAGTTGCTTTCCCTCGGCCAGAGAGGCAGCCACATCCAGTGCGGCAGCGAGGAAAGCGTTGCTCTCCGTTTGAAAACGTGCCTTTGTTCGAAGCAGTGTTTTTGCCATGAGCACACGTGCCTACAGGGAGCTTCCTTTGCGGACTTGGCTGTAAAATGGGGCCACAAGGGCAGGCACAGAAGGACTGCAAAGTGCCCTGGCTGTTTCTTTGAATGACTGCTTTAACAAGAAGGTACAGTGAGAGCCTGTGCTCACAGGGGCTTCAGAAACAAACCAGCAGTAGTTTCCTTACTAGATTTTTTTTTCTTTAATTCTAAACTGCACATTTCTAAGCAGAAGAGTAGCATGTCTCCTGTAATAGCAGCAGTTTTGCTGCAGCACCTCAGCAGAAGGCAGCTAGGGAGGACAAGCTGAGTATGGACACGAGGAATTTGCAAGGAGCAGACCTCAAGACTGGCCTCAGCACTGGCCACACCAGGTTGCAGAAAGCTGTGCGTCTTCACCAATGCAGGCTAAAGCAATCTAATTAAAGATGCCAGAAGTATTTCTAGTAACAAAGCCAACAAACACTCTTCTAACTGATTAGTATTTTTCAGACTCATTAAAAAAAAAAAATCTTTATCCCTCTTTTTTTTTTGTTCAGTGCTGCAATGTTTCCCTAAGCCAGAGACAAGACAAAAAGACTGTCTGGGAGAGATGTGCAAAGATAGCACCATTGTCAACCAAAGAAACCGCCTTCAATTATTCAGAGTATCTGCCATTCTCAAATTTCCCATTCTTACAGCTTGAGCTAAGTGCTGCTGCATGCATTTGGCAGTAGTTCTTATTAGCTCAGAGGACAGCCTGAGTAAGTAACATGCGTATTCATAGGATAATTAATGTCTAAATGAATGTTGTGGTAAGAAGTTTCCATACACATTCTCAAACTATCTGCCAAATGTGTATTTGTAAAGAGTAGAGAGCTTCAAATGAAAAGGTAAATTTAATCCTAAGTAGACATGAAACAGAACTGCTGCTTTTTTTTCTACTTCATTAACAACCAGAAAATTGATCATACAGCTGTGGCATGCCAAAGTACTCACAAAGCTGCAAGCATCAAAAACCAATGAGCAACTGAGCACAGTCAACTGACAACTAGGAAAATGAGACTTTCTGACATCTACCAGTAATAGTTTGAATCTGAAAGGCACACTGGAGCTGAATTCATGACAAAACAATGTTTAAGAAGGTAAATGTGAGAGCTGGGTGTCCATGCTGCAACGCTATGGGTTAGAAAAATTCAAACTGACTTTGGTATCTCCATGGATAAACTAGGATAGTGAAATGACGTGAGCTCTCAGCAGCAGTGTTGACAGACAGCATGCTCATTTTATCACATTCATCCTTTTGCAGTGTAGCCTGAATGGCATTCTCATTCCAAGATCCATTTTACAATCTATCACCCCCTTGATAGGGGAGAGGGTGCTTCAGTTTGCCAGCCAACCCAGCCAGCCCATCCTCCTGAGCCACTGTGTTGCATCTCCTCGGGAATGATTAGACGATACAGTTGCCTGAACCAAAGAAATCCCCTCTGTTACCCCAGTTTGTCATGGTTGTGTTTTCCTTGCTGAGTCTCTGCAGAACCTCTGCCAGCATTTCTCTCCAAGGTGCCAGCTGAAAGGGAGCCTGAATAAATCAGCTAGAAGTGGCTGGATCTCTGCCGCTGCAGTATATAAGGCCTGCCATGGAAGGTGAGCAAACTGCATCCAGTAAAATCATGGTGAAATGGTGAATAACGTACCCCAGCAACTTCCAGCAAGGCTCTCTATATATTAGCTCAGTAATGTGCACAGCTCCTACCCACCAAAGAAGTGGGAAGGTTCAGGATATTGTCTGCACTGTGACATTTCACAAGCCACCCATCTGGTTATGTTTCTTTCAGTCAAACTTTTTTGATTCATGCAACTGGTCAAAAAAAGAGGGGCGGGTATTATTCTGCATTTTTC
Organism: Scopus umbretta; assembly: GCA_013400535.1. Classification (NCBI taxonomy): domain Eukaryota; kingdom Metazoa; phylum Chordata; class Aves; order Pelecaniformes; family Scopidae; genus Scopus; species Scopus umbretta. Next base: position 21,014 of record VZTL01066123.1, on the reverse strand, counting down.
CATATTCCCCTTCCAACACACAAACCATTTCCTCTTAAAACGCTATTAGAAATGTGAAAAAGTGCCTAGGTGTGTTAAGAAGGGACCCTTTCAAACCAGCCTCTCCCAAAGTGGTACACCAGCCACAGGGGTTTGCTTAGCAGGGGCTCCCCTGTCTTGGGGCTGTAGGGGATGGACAAACAGCCGTGGTGGTGCCCCTGCCCTCCTGCCATGCCCTCAGCAGCCCAGCAAAGGGCCCTGGACCCGAGATGAGCGCTGGGGGGTCACAGGGCGCCGCTCCGTGCTGGCTCCATCTGTGTGGCAGGATGGGTGCGAGCTGGCATGGGCAAGGGCACAGGGGTGGGAAAGAGGGAAGGAGCGCGGGGGGATCGGATGCAACACTTACTGCGGAACCGCCGCCGCCTGGCACCGCATCGCCAGAGCCGCGTCCGAACCCAGTGTAGGCACGGGGACAGATCCATGGCGCGAGGGGCTGCCCGTCCCCAGGGCCACCACCCAGGACACCCTGCTTCCCGCTGGGCAAACCTGCGGTAGCCCCAGGCCGCCGGGAGGAAGGGACGGGCGGCTGCTGAGGCCCTGTTGTCCCTCCGTTGCCGTGCCATGTTTTATGCATGAAGGTGATGGCTCGTAATTTCATCCTGATTCTCCGCGCCTGGTGTGTACATGAGCTCCTGCGACGTGGAGGTGCCACAGCAGAGGCAATGACTGTGAAGCACTCCCGGGGTGGGGGAAGGCGCCCATCAGAGAAATGGGGCCTTTTTCAGCCTCTGCAGTATTGGCTGAAGTTCATCCATCTGCAGATCTACAGGTGCTGTGCTCTACACGGGGAGAGATTCAAGGATATTAGGATGCCCTACAGAAACCCGTGTGCCCTCTGGTCATAAAACCATGGCTTGTGTTTGAAACCCCAACCCTGCTGCTGCAATGTGGGGGGACAGGGGTGCTGAGAGTGTTTGAGCTCAATAGAGCTTTAGTATGTCCATGTCAGTACTGTACTGGTAGGGGTGGTCAGCACTTCTTACTTATATTCTAATTTAACTTTTGGTATTACAGTAATCCCCAGAGTGCCACTCATAACCCTGTGTACTGCTGTGCGAGGCACTTGTTCTGTAACGTGACAAAATGGCCTCTCCACCAATGAGTTGACAATTCAGGCACCTGATCTCATACCTATAAGCTTTGCCTCAGCAAATACATTTGTATTTCTTACCTTAAATGTTCCCTACATCTCAAGAAAGAGGTTACCATACACCGCCCCCCTCACCCCCAAAGCACACCCTTTACCAGACAAGAGCAAAGCTAAGAGGTGGGTCTGGAGCGCATGAGTTGTGTTGCATACCCATAGGCAATGTCCTGCCCAATGTCCTGAAGCCTTTCCCTATGGTAGGTCCTGCTGTGAGACCACTGAAGGTTGGACAAGAGAAAGGCAAGCTCTGCCACATGCACCAGTGCAACTGGAGAGCAGTGGCTGGCGGGGTTTCAGGTTTCCTTGCCATTTGAATCTCACAGTAAGGTCATCCAAATGGCCGTCGTAGATTTTTTTGGTCTGATGTAGGCAGGTAAATCTTGTGTGCTCATTGTAATGATAGATAAAACGCAGCAGATGCATTTGAGCTTCATTTTAAAACTTGTTGGATTCACCCTGGCCTGGGCTAAAAATAGTATTTCAGATCCCTAATCGGAATATAAAAAACAGTGATATTTGCCCCTGAAGTCTGTGTTAAAGCCCTTGCATAGCTCATGCGTGCTGGGAATTCACACAATATTCAGTAGGACAACCCCAAGCAGTCTGGAAATTTAAAACCAAAACCACAAATCGCTGTCAAGTGAAGATAAATTCCACAGACCCCCATTACATTTTGCCAGACATCAGTCATGCCAGATTATTCATTTGGAGCTAATCAGAAATGAAGGCAATGGGTGGTGCAGAAACACTTTGAAAAACATGAAGAGTTTGCTTTGAGTCTTGAGTCGTTGTGCAATAACTTCATTTTGAGACCAGTCAGAGTGAATTAGCCACATACTGTGGTGGACATTGCTGCTGGCATAAGAGGGAGCAGCTAACCCGGGTTATTGTCTCCACTGATACACTCTGGTATATGAATGGGCACCATCACCTATTTCTGTTTGTATCAAGAAGGACTCATCATATGATGCTTTGGGTCTGCTGAAACCATTGCCGTACCAGACTGGAAAGGATTCCTGGGTCACCGCATCCAGTCTCCAGCTGCCTTAGGCAATCACAGCATATTTCCAGTCTTTAACAAATTATATCTCAGAATTAGACTTCCTGCCCTCTTTTACTTGAGGAATAAGGAAATACAGGTTGAGGGAACTTTAAGTGGTGAGGAGTCACTTTTTGATTAGAATTCAGCACAGCTGTGATCTCAGTGTCACCAGTTACTTTCAGTGACTCTGATGCACGTAATTTACAGCAGTAAATGATATATAACAGCAGCTATGTGTGGGCTGGAAATAGAAATTACATCTGAAATGAGAAAGGTATGATGGCTTTGGTGTATTTTACCCTTAAATAGTGCTTATAATTGTCTTTTTAGAATCATACAGACAAATATGTAAGAAGTATATAAGAAACTAGCTATGTAGCGTTCAATTTTGCTTGTTTAAGGAAAATACATTATGATGACAAGTATATTTGTGCTGATGATAGCTTGTTTTCTTCAGTATTTGATGTTTGTCCTCCTCCTTTTTTGTTCTTTTTTGAACACAAACACACCTAAGCTTAGAATAAGGTATCTGTAGATATATTTTTACCTTTAGAGTAGGTAGAAGTCATCATTTTTACATTTGATTTCTTCCAATTCATTATTATTTTTGTCATAACACTCTGGGTGATTTGCATGCAGTCATCTGACACCAAAATGCAAAGATGTTCAGAAAAGCTTAATTATGCATGTTAGTTTCTACCCCCCACCTTCAATTTTCCTCCAATTCATTTTCTGTAAATGAATGATGACATGTCAGAGTCACAAGGCAGGGCAGCCGATACATGTGTCTTTCCGTATTTTACTTTAAAACATTGGTGGAGAGGAAGAGACATGCAGTTGTGCAGTAGGAATAGGAACCGCTGAGCCAGTTCGGACCCAGTCATGTTGCTCCTGTAACTCCAATCAGCAACAAAAACCTTGGCAACAGCCAACGAAGGCAACAGTCTTCAGTCATTGCAGAGTTTCCAAGGTTAAATATAACTGCTCAATCTGATGCTCGTCACTGACCTCCCAGCACGAAGTGATTTTCTGGAGGCTGCTGCTATTTCTCTAGAAAGACAGAGACCTCCTGCAGATAGTGATGGCCACAGACTGGTGCCTCAAGCTCTGACATGTGGCTCTACCGGTTTTTTCCCTAACATGCTGCTGATAAACAAGCACAGTTAGTGAACCTTTTCCATCAGCAGAGGGGATCTGTTGTGGGGCTACGTTCTCCCATGTCTCTTCCAGGCTTTGAGATGCTCTGCTTGCAATATAAGTAACAATTTTTCAAGTTAGCAAACCACAAGCTTGCTAAATGTCAGAGCATTGTTCTTCAGCTTGTCAGATATCTATTTTGATGTACAGTAGAATTCAATCTTATTCAATGCTTGAAAGCAGTTGATAAGGTATAGTGATGTTAGCAGATGTCAAGAGTACACAGTGCAGTCAGTGATGGAGTAACTAGGGTTTCAAGGACAACTTCCACTTAAGCCACTCACTCCGTGTGCTTCAGTGCAATGATTCAGTTAGTTAAATCAAAGGGTAGCAGGGTTTATAAATACTCTAGGGGGAAAAAAGAAGTCAGCATTGATGCCTCAGGATACAAGCCCGGCCGCTCAGCAATCATACCACAGCGCAGTCCTGTGCTGTTCTTGTGCCACCTACTGACCAGTTCCTCCTAACTTTTAATTCATCGTTTCCCTAAAAGGAACACTTTCCAGTTTATTTTTAAATGCAAATACTTGATGTTGGATTTTGCCCAAGCAATTGATAGCTAGTGAATACAGTCAGTCTTCATGCCTTGATAATAAGCTCTAGTTTAGAGTTGAACCACCCTATTCTGCACTAGTTGGCTCAGTAGAAGAAGGATGGGATGGGATGGGATGGCCTGTGTTATCTGGCATGTCAGATCCAATGGTGCTTTCTGTCCTTAAATATGTAATTCCCCGCTGAAATCATTATGATTGCACAGACGTTCAAAAGCAGAAGCTACGTGGCAAGTTTGCTGTCCGTCCATAGGTTTTCCTGACATGGCTGAGCTACGGTGAGGTGTTGCCTTCTCATTCCCATACCAGGGAGAGGTATTGAAATGCAGGCCGCAGGTCCTCACCCCCTAGGTGTGCTAATGGAGAAGTGCTTTTCTTTTAGCTTTCCAAGCCCCTGAAATCAGGAACTACTCTGCAGAATTAAGAAAATTCTTTCAAATTTGTCATCAAAAGTCAAGGCAATGGCTAAATGGATGTGTGTCCCCCACCTGGGACCTTCCTGAAGTGCTTACAAGATGGAAAATGTACTCTATTTGAGCTGTAAAGCTATCTGTTTGCTCTTATCTTGGGTAAATAAATCCCAGATTGGCAGGCTGGCCTAACACTGTGAATCACTCTGCCAGCTGGCTTTAACGACTGTTAGTAGGCTGGATATTGCTATTGCTCTGCAAATGCTTCTGATAGCCATTGTCTTCCTCGCTCTGCCTGTGGCAAGTAACCTTTTGAAGTGTTCAGGTTAAAAAGAGTTATTCCAGCCCCTATCCGAGAAGTGACTGAAACCTGTAAAGAGTGGCACAGTCGTGTGACAAGTCTGGCATTGGGGGTCTTAAGTGACTGTGGCGTCAATCAAGAATTTCTCCAGAACACCAGTGTCAGTGGACCATGCAGGCTGCTATTAGAGCAGGTAGTCCTTCCAGAGCTTTGCGTAATGAAAAGGGTGATCAGAATGGCACCCTTTTCTTCTTGTGATCTTAAATCACCACTTTGCTCCGGGGCCAAAGCAGCCTTGGCCAGCCCAGGGTGTGATGCTGGAGAAGTTGCTTCCAGCTGCACCTTCTACCTCCCACTCATGTTCTCCTCCAGCTGCACATTTTGGTGGGATAAATACACATTTCACTGTGTATTTTTAAAAATATGTGGAAAATAAGCTTCCAACTTTTTTCATTGCTAAATGGGCTGCTTCTTGCAACTCTTTATTCAGTAGAAAGATGAAAATGGAAAGATGGGATGATAGGCTTCTTCACCCTAATTTAAAGTATGGTGGAAATTTCATATACTCTTTAAAAGGGATGACAAAGGGATCATGCATAAATTTTGTGTTTTGGGGACACAAAATTTTCTTTTTAATTATTTAAAGTTCAGTATGTGATCTTAATTTGTCCTTGCATTTTACTTGTTGGCCTGTGGGCAATTTCTTCTAATTGCCTTTTTGGCAATTAATTGGCTTAATTATTCCAGAAATCACAACTGGGTGATCACGTATTTACTAAATATTTTTAGAAACAATTTCAGATATTGGCAAGCATTTGGATTATGCTACCAATAAACTTGGCACACCATTGCACTGGAAGAAAGTTTCTTAAGTAACTAGGATAGCTTTCTTGTTCTAGGCTCAACTATACCCCAGGCACCATTTCCAGGCAGGATCTGCCACAAAACATCAAATATTTAGGATTTTGAAATAAACCAATGTTTCCCACTTGTACACATAGATTTGAGTCAGAAACGCTGCAGGAAGCTCAACTCTGACAAAAAAAAAAAAAGCTTTCAGAATAGATTGCTGGCCCAGAACACCAGCAGGAGAGATAACAGTCATACCTGTTGAAATATTTATCTTAGCATTTTCCCACCAAACACTGAAAATACAGCTGTACCCTTTATGGGTCAATAAATAAATACTGTACTCAAGGCACAATTCCATTGTTTCCTTAATCATTTCCCAAACTTCCCTGTTTTCACTTGCAGACAGCTACCTAGTGCGGTAAAGCCTGCTCATTGAGCCAGGCTTTCAGGCTATCCAGACTTTCACAGGTGTGAGATCTAAACCAACTGATAAACCCTTTCAGAGGGATAAACTCAGCGTAGATGGGACTGTGCTTCTATAAAGGAGAATGCATAAAAAGTGGAGCTCATATAGAAGCTCCTAGCATGACTTTACTGTTGTCTTCCTCCTTGAAAAGATGTACCCAAGCAAAACACCAAAAAGTAAGCAGCAGACTTGTATCTGGTAAGAACATTTTGAACACTTTATTACAATAATCTTGTGGCTATGTTTTACTTAGATAAAGAGTAGGTTTCACTAAAAGGTTCTTAATCAAAAATAAGTATGCTTTTTAAGTTATATCCATTCCCAAATTTACTGAGCTGCTTTCTGTCTTTTCCTTTGAAGCCTGCTCCTGTACTTACTCAGTTAGAGTATCATTTCTGATAGTCCTTTTAATCATCTCTTCTATTAATTTAATCTCACATTTTCTGGTTTTAGTTCTACTCAGTGTTCTCCTAATATTTTTTCTCTCCTTATTCTTTTTAAGTATCTGTTGATTGTTAACACGTCGCTGTTTTCCATAGCCCTGACTATGTATTTATTATTATGCATCTTTCTCTTTGAAGCTACTTCTTGGCAATTGTGACTCCTGTGAAACACAGCACTCCAGGAGCTTCACAAGGACTGTATGGGCCAGAACGTGATGTCCTTCTTTTGTATAGTTATTCTTTTTTATAGTTAGGCTTTTGCAAGCACTGTGGTATATAGTCCCATACCACAAAGGAAGCTCACACCCTATTTGTTTTTCAGTCTTCACAACTGACTTTCTATAGGTGAAATTATTTCTTAGGATTCTGACTTCCTATTTATATAAAAGTGATTATTACTGTGCTTCAATAATTCTTAATAATATCCCATAGAATAAGGAATGGTTAGATATCTCATGTAACTATATCTGGTTACCTTAAACCAGAAAAAGAGGTAGCACTTAGACTACTAATAAGATTTTTAAAGATGCGTTATTATTTACTTTCCAGTAACCCTTAAGATAAATTATCTGTCTTAATAATCCTGTCAAAGGTGCGGCTCACCTCTTGGAATGAAGGTGAACAAAGAATCCACAGCTATTGCAGCTAATATTATATGGAGTCCTGGTGCAGTCATTTGCCTTCGTGATTTCTGACTTTGTAAAGCTGATAGAGACCCTAACAGCATGATTCAAAGCCAAAGAAAAGTGTAAACCTATGTTCTAACCTCTTGTGTTCTCAAACTGAGGTTGCACAAGAAATCTGGTAGGAGAGAAATCGGTTCAAATTACTCTATAGTCTGACACAAAATTTCCCTTCTGCTTGCTCATGACTCAAATGCTTTTACTCACTGACTGCCTTAGAAAAGCATGCCTGATGAAACATTTCCGGGCATTGTTTCTCCCCCTCCTCTGAAACAAATGACTGTATAAAAAGAGTCTTTTAGGCTTATTCCAGGAACTACTGCAGAGAATCAAAGCCTTTAACTCAGTGCACTGCTGTGAAGGCACATCAGTGGTCATCCAGAAAATACAAAAAATCATTTAGTCTGCAAAGTCATGTTTCAAAAATAGTTTGCCTCAATTCCATAGGCACATTCATTTTCTCCTGAAATTCTTAAACTTTCAGGCTTCAAAAGCTGAAACTTGAAAATTATATTCCAAATGTTTGTAATAAAACTGCAAAAGGAGGCATCCTGTGTCTCCAGTGGAGTGGTAGCATTTACATCATGATGTAAATAAACTGAGTTAGGCCTGAGCTTCTCTTCAAAGACCCCGATCAAGGCTTTATTGAAAGCTCTCTGGTCTGAGGCTTGGTTTGGCATGTCACACAGCTTGCTGGGATAACTATAACTCAGAGCACGATAGAAAAACTGAGGTTGGAAGGTGCTTCTGGAGGTCACCTGGTCCAACTCCGTGCTTGAATCAGGGTCATCTTCAGAGTCCAATGAGGTTTCTCAGGGCCCTCTCCAGCTGAGCTTTGAAAGGTTTCCAGGATTGCGTTAATAAAGCAGTACCAAGTACCTAAGGTCCTCTACCTACATTAAAGAAAGACAAGCCTCCACATTTTCAGTCCTGAAAAGTAACATTCCTGGTTCTTATCCTAGGCCCATTTTTCTAAATGCTAGGGCTCTTCTCCCTTCTCCCTATGGGTACCAAAATGGTACCCAAACCCCACATGGCTATGTTTTCCCTGGGCTGGTCATCTAGAGGCGTCTTGTCCTCTGTCCTCCTTTCAGAGTGTAACCACGTGTGACAAATGGGTAAAACCTCTCCTGTGAGGTGCAGTGGCACAGCCTTGGGTACCCTCTACTGCTGCTGGCATGTGGCAAGGTACAGCCTACCAGGATTTTTCCCAGTAGGATTTATCCTACAAAAGGTGGATACATTTTTTTGCTTTTTTTGGCTTTGGTCTGGCATGAGGAATGTCAGGGCACACAGGAACCATCTGTATGCCAGCCCTTCACCTGCGACCCAGGCGAAGTCCCTGGCTTCCACTGGGGTAGAGGACTATCTCCTGTGCAGCAAGGCACGGAGAGGAGGAAGGACGCGGGGTATCCCTGCAGCTGCAGGGCCCTTGTCTGGGGCCTCCTTGTGTGTTTCCACCCCTTGCAATGGGGATGCTGCCACCCCCTCCTGGGCACCTCTTCTGTGAGGGTTGCCTGTGAGGGAGGAAGATAGTTTCTCAGGCCGGGGTTTTGTGACACAGTTTTGGTTCATGGCACTTAGGACCATATCAAATACTTGAAAGCTGTGTGAAGCGGTAAGAAAATGTGCTCTCTAAAGGGATGCCCTAGAGTCCAGGCAGGGTAACTCTATCCCATCTGACTTGCTGGGAGGTCAGGTGCTATTTCCATGGCTCTGTTAGTGCAGTGGTTAATCCACCTGACACCCTCTGGATGGGTTGACAGAAATACGGTTGCACATGCAAGCCCCACAAATTTACAGTGACGTGGGATTCAGCATATGTGAAAGCATGACCCATCTCACGCAGTGCTGGAAACATCCAGTCCATTGCAGCTGAATAACCCAGTGCTGGGATCAGGCTTTATGGGAGGCTCCAAAATGTTAAACAGCTCCTGAGCAGAGGTAGCTCCAGCCAGGAGGACTGACTTGGTTGACGCAATAGGTGAGTGGAGAAAGAGCTGCCATCACCTAACAGAGAGAAAAATAAAGAGAATTACATGCAGGTTAATGCATAAAATACCTGCAAACAGAGTTGTTACTGCTACCGACATGAGATGTGGTTGGTGTATGCTGGGGAGGACACGTGATGTCCAGGAGGGCTCCTGCACAAGCTAAATGTTCACGCGAAGCAAATTTTTCCAAACTGCTCTTCAGCATTGCTGAAGAGCAATGAAGGCATTGCTCTTCACTTAAGAAAGATGTTTGGATGACTCTGTCAGCTCTTAGGTTCATAAAGGTTCACACACAAGTGATCTTACAGCCCATATAGCAACACAGCTGGGAACCTGTAACACTCTGACTTCAATATGTTGTACAGCTTAAAGCATCTTTGACATTGTCACCATGGACAAATAGTCATTTGCATCACTAGAATGGTTACCCAGGAAGAAGTCAGTGATTTAGTTTTTTTTCCCCCCAGGGCATCTTCAGGAGATGACTGTTGTACTTTGGGAGAAATTGTACGCTCTGCACAAGCAAAACAGACTGGCCTTAAGTGAGGTAACACTTTTATTGCCAGCCTCTGAACTAGTCCAGGTCGCTCTTCAAGAGGAGTAGAACGCTTTGCCTTTTCTTCCTCACTATCCTCCATTCTTGGAAAAAGCTTTCAGTCAAAATCTGAAGAAGTCTAATTTCTCTCTGATATAACCTCACTGACATCACTGCTCAAAATTCACCTTTCCCATGCTGACATACAAATTCTCATCTGATATCACCTAAACTGGATGAGCAGGAATGTTTGGTTTTTCCCCTTCACTCTATTGCCTTGTCTTCCCAGCTCACATCCCTACCTTTAATCTGTTTTGCGTCTTGCCCACTATGTAGACAGCAAGGACATGAGGCAATGTCTAACTACCTTTTGAGTATTTTGTTAGTACAAACCCTAGCACACTGAGTTCTTACGATTTAGTGTAATTTCAACAATAAAAATAAATCTCCACATAGGAAGAAATGCTGGGTTGGAGTGAGGGGTGTTTCAAGCCGCTTCCACTTCCTTGAGCTAAAAAGACTTTGAGAGTCCCATATTTTTGCTGATATGGTGATTAAGAAACCAGAGATTTTAAGAGAATCTCAAAGTTTCTGTGGAATTTTTGTGGCAGAAGTGGAAACAACACCCTGAAGTAGCTGAAACTCATCCTGTCCTCAGATTATGGTGGCCCTCTCACATGTTTCTTCTGCTCCTTAGGCTGAGGTCTGTCCTGGAACAGGCTGGTGAGGGTTTGGAGACCCATGGCAAACAGTCTCAGCAATTTCCACTGCAAGGTCATACTACGTGTGCTTGCCCAGATCTTGCAAATGCTTCCAGTGGAGCAAAATTATTCCTCAAATTCCAGCAAAGGACTGGGAGTGAAGTCTCCTAGTGAGATGATCCTTGAGCTACCCTCTCCCTAAAGGGTAGTCTGGCTGGAGCAGAAAACCCCTACCTGGCTGCGAGAGGAGCAAAGCCTCCAAAGGTATCTTCTGTCCCTGGAAGATGTGAAGTTTAATCATTCTTAACCATACGAGAACATAAGGGAAAGAGCACAAATCCATACTTATGCTTGTATTTCTGTGACTCTTTAAAGAGCTAAATAATTGATGGCTAAAGAAAACTTTGCCCTACAGGGAATGGCCAGATGAGGCAAAATGCAATAGAATTATTTCTTCTTTAGCACTTTCTGGCCACAAGGTGTCAATGCTTACTCACAGGAAGAACTAATGGCTGGTGTATTATACCCAAGCAGAGCTGTAGCAAAGTTTACGTCTCTTCCAAGGAGCAATGGTAGTTAGGAATATAGGAAATGAAAAGGCAGTAAATACAAGGGATGAGCATAAACCTCAACTGCAAAGTCTTCTCCCTTCATCCTGGAAGGAGATCACATGCATGCTTTGTAGTATTAGATATGCAGCTGCACCTGCATAGCTAATGGATTAAATCAGAACTCAATTCCATTGTTATTTTTCTGCAATACTTCAGTTTTGATGAGATACGTTAAAAAGTTGTACTCTCTTCAAGATGTTTCTATTTAACGAAAATATGAAAAAGATCAGCGAAAAAGGCAAAGCTCTAGAGGCACATCTAGAAACACTTAGCACTTCTGAATAACAAGTGACAGAAGAAAAAAAAAAGTGAGAAAAAAGAAAAGTGAAAGCCAAGCTTTCAAAAAGCTTGGCACCATTTCAAAGTCTGATAAATAGCCAGATTTTTCAACAGTGCTTTAATAATGAAACACCTTCTTGCCCACTGATGCTGTATAAACAGCATTTTTTTTTTTTTCCAGAAATCCTAACAGAGCACTGATAGTATGGCTGAAATTAGCAAAAACATTTTTCCCCTTTCGCCACAGCTAATGGACACTGAAATCCCTCTGAGTTCCCTGGGTGAACTTCAGTTGCTCCAAGCGGCCGTTCTGCATTCAAGTACTCACCCTGAATCCTAGCGGGAGAGAATAGCACTGATTTCCCGAAGAAGAAAAATACAAATTACACAGCACAAGTAATTTAGTGGTATTCTGAACTGTCTCTTTTAGTTCTGCTGTACTTTTTTTCCCTGTGAGCAAGACTGTGTGTGAATATGCACAGATTTAAGCTCCATGGTGTCACAGTGCTTGCTGGAGGGGAAGGGAGGCATTTTTGTCTCCCTATAGGGATTCTTTCCAGGTCTAGAAAAAAATGGAAAGGGGAGAAACCCCTTTCTGTCCAGTCCACAGCAAAACAGTCTCCTAGTCTATCCACACTCTGAAAATTGACTAGAGACGGTGCATTTTTACCCAGGTAGGCAGTTCCTGACCTTAGTCAGCTTGTCCTCAGTGCTTCTCACGCCTGTTAGCACCCCTCTGCAGCACGCACAGCCACCAGCTCTGCTGGCTTCATTGCAGCGAGTTCCTCCATGCGACTGTACCAGAGCCACTGGAGCCAGCAAGGTGTCGCTGGTGGCGTCAGCTGATGGCCACCTGGTCACGCAGGCGCAGCCAGGGTCCGGAGCTTGTTGACAGGACCCTTGATTACTAGTGATGATGCCTAAGATGGAAGCAACCCAGCTCAACTGCTGGAGACTTGACTGAGTTGGCAGCTCAAGAAAACACTTTCTCTTTCAAGCCAAGCCTACTTCATGTTGAAATTACCATCAGATAGTAAACATTGCAAGCTCTGTGAAGGGTCTCTGGGGAGAGCAGAGCTGCAGCAAGGGAATTAGCAACAACTAGGTGGGTCTTCCAAGGGAATGAGAAGAAACTGATAATTTAATGCCCTTGGAAAAAAGCAAGGAGGCTCGATGTCTGGTGAAGCAGGGAGTTGCTTCAGGAGGGATTGCTTTTTTGTGTTGTAGTTTAACTAGGCAGGCAGCTAACACCACACAGCTGCTTGCTCACTCTGCCCCTCCCCTGTGGGATGGGGGAGAGAATCAGGGAAAAAAAAAGAAAAAAAAAAAAAAGTGGGTTGAGATAAAGACAGAGGAAGGAAAATAATAATAATAATGATTATAATAATAATATACAGATTACGTGACGCACAATGCAGTTGCTCACCACCCGCTGACCGATGCCCAGCCAGTCCCCGAGCAGCGATCGCTGCCCCCCCGGCCAACTCCCCCCAGTTTCTATACTGAGCGTGATGCCATATGGTATGGAATAGCCCTGTGGCCAGGTCGGGTCAGCTGTCCTGGCTGTGCCCCCTCCCAGCTTCTTGTGCCCCTGGCAGAGCATGGGAAGCCGAAAAGTCCTTGACTGGTGTCAGCACTGCTGAGCAACAACTGAAACATCAGCGTGTTATCAGCACTGTTCTCATACTAAGTCCAAACCACAGCACTGTGCCAGCTACTGGGCAGAAAATGAACTCTATCCCAGCTGAAACCAGGACAAAGTGTTACGGGGAACCCGAAAGACTTCGCCGGGCAGATTCCACACCCTGCCATTTCCCTCTGCCCCTATCTGGCCACAGTGTCTGTTCTTGGAGCAGTGAGCATATCCTGCTGCCTCACAGCCCAGCAGCTTTGGTACATGTTGCCCTCAGTGCACTGGCGCGTGTTGCATTAATTGCATTGGCATGTATTGCATCTCCCCAGACTAACTGGTGTACATTGTGCACTAGTGTCTGGGCTGGTCTCCTCTCTGTGTGCGGCAAGGATGTGTGGCACATTTTCCCCGACACGGAGGTAAAGGTTTTGTGGCTGAACATCCTTGTTTTGGAAATACGGTATCGTGGGGGACTAATTCCTCTGCTGAGAAAGGAAATGAGTCGATCGGGTGTGTGCAACTGGGAAGAGTGAGGAGGAGTGAAGTCTTTGTGCCAGTTTTTCCCCTTCTTTTTGTTGAATCATGGCTAAATAAACAAATCAAACAATCCAGGACAGCCACAGGACAAAATCTGAAGAGTACTCTTAATGTGCAGGTAAAGCATAAATAAGCTCTGCCAAAGGTCTGATTGTATCTTTGTTCACCCTGAGATGCTGACAACAGGCATTTTGCTGCTTATTAAAGAACATTAATTTCAGATGCTGTCTGATGTAAAACTGGAAATAGATACAGCTACTCCCAGGGCAGCAGCAATAAACTAAAGCTTCATGGAGCTCCTAGCTTGCTAGGAAACGTGCCTACAAGACTGTCCTTGGAAAGGGCTGCACAGCAGCCAGCCCATTTGTGTCAGGCTGTTCCTGCTCGGCCAAGAGGAGGAGGTGCCCATACCCCTCCCCGGGAGCCCCTCAATGCTCCCTGGGGTGGGATGGAGCCATTATCGCAATCGTGGCTGCTCTGCTTGCCGTTAACGTAGAGGCAAGCTGGATCTACTCAACATTTTCAAAATACTGTTTTTTGTCTGACACCCACCTCTCTTCCAAAACGAATAGGTTTCTTTTCTCCAAACCCTGCCCTTTGGGCATCCTGCTATCACTGCTGCAGAGCCCCGGAGTTCTGCTGGTTCCTCTGCTAGGGCCCTGACTGTGCTGAGGTGAATGCTCAATTAGCTCTTCAACTTTTATTTTCAGTTGCCACCTCTGCTTCCTCCCAGCCCTACCTGCAAGTATTGCAGTGTGCATATATTACTGCATGCTCACCGTCTGGGATATTTTTAACAAGGTTGTTTCCAGCTCTCATTCTCCATATTTTGGGTTTGAGTTATTGCCTGTTTTACCCTTTGTATTTAAATGTGCTGCAGTTGAAAGAGAGGTAGGAAAAACCCGGGACCATCTGTCTGCTTGCAGCATGAGGAGTGGCACTGCCAGCTTCATGCTGCCTTGAATTGAGCCCGTCAACCCGGCTCTGCTCCAACGCCTGGGGACCTCAGTGGGGCCGATGCAGCCCCTCGCTCTCTACAGACCCTTCCGTCTGCCGCCAGGCATATTTAAGGTCATATGTGTAATCTGCCTGTACACCCATCAGAAACACAACTGTGCTCACCGTACAACTGAATGCAAGTTGTCTGACAAAGATTTTAGACTTCTGTAATGCTGAATGTAAATGTGCGTGTGTAACACTGACCAAGATTTCCTGTTATGAAGCTACTGGGGATAAGGGAACTCACTTGTCTACCCAGACAAGCTCATCTATACAGAAAACTGAATAAAGCCACGCCATGTATACAGAAACAGTGAAGGTACATATTTTTTCCTATTGAGGTACATAATATGTTATAATTTTTACTGGCTGCATGATGGTGTGTATCGAGTCAGCGTGAACGCCTTGTGGAAGTTACAGAGGTGACCTTTACTATTTGCATCAAGTTAAGTAGGTCTTGTCTCTGCTAGGATTTTACATAGATTTGGCCAGTAACCTGTAAAACCAGATCCTTTTGCACATCAAAAAAAGCCTACAGCAACATCTAACTATCACTTTTTTAAAGCCAGTAAAATGATACCAGGAGCCTCTGTGTGCACACTGGAACAAAGAAGCTTTCTTAACAGTAGGACCCCCCCACCCACCA
>VZTL01066121.1:0-13267 GCA_013400535.1 Scopus umbretta | reverse complement strand
TTCAGATATTCCCCATTCAGCATTGGGTTCAAATTCAGAATTTAAGAAAATATTTGCTACTGCTCATGTCTTCTCCTCTTATCTTTATCAATTAAGATTTTTTTTTTTCCAATTTTGAAATGTGTAACTTTATTTCTGACCAGGAATATGATTTAAAAAACCTTAAATTTAAAAACAAGCGTCTCTTTAACAGGACCTAGACTTTTTCAAAATATTTTTCCCAACAGATAAATGAGCAGAAATCTCAAACAGCTCTTGAAAAACTCTGTGACAAACACACAGTCCAAGGTTCTTTTCCTTTTAGGAAGATAGAATTATATCCTTTCAACCTGTTTGTTTGGAGGTGAGCTGCAAAGCCCTCAAATGGTCTTTGATTTCATTAGGAAACATCAGTCTCCCTCTTCCAGCCCTACAACACAATATTCATTTTAATAAACTACCTCCCTATTTTAGCTGTATTTCTTGATCTGCCTGCCACTGTCTTTGATCTAATGCAGGCTGAATCTCCTGACCTTTTGATCACTTTGTAAAGGCCAAACTTTTTCTGTTGGATCACACAAGGAGGTAATGAAATACTGTGCTAAGGATTTCATTACTAGTCCCACTGAACTCTCCAGCCGCACTTAGCTCAATTATTTAAAATTATGCATGTGATTTAACTTGTGGTGTATTTGTGCATATGGTAAGTAACATTTCATAAGTATATCTTATACATCATATTTTAAAAAGTTACTAATAATTACTAATAGGTAAGCAAACATAAGGAAAAGACAGCCCAATTCTTACAAGCATTCAAAGCCTTTTCTCCCTCCTTGCTCCTCCCCCTGCCTAATACTGAGCTTTGAAAAATGTAAGCCCTACGTTTACAGGGTATCTTTACATTTTGCTAAGCTGTATAAGATTTTTTCAAGCTTCCTTCCCATGTGCCCTAAAATATTTTGGTTAATGAAACAAAACTCTGAGAAGCACATTTATGTTAAAAAAAAAGAAAATATTTTCATTAAAACTCATAGAATTGCAATTGCACAAGCCAAATTTTATCTGATAGCAGCTTGCAAGTTCTTTTTAATTAACTGTATTAAGTAAATTGATTGCACCTTTCCTATTTCTGTTAATTAATATGTGCTAAGAATCATTGTGAGAAGAAGAAGTAGGATGAGCAGCACTGATGGTATCAATATTACAGCCGCCTGTCACATCTGCCAAAAAGTAGACTGAAAGTTTCTAAAAAATAGTGAGATACATTATAATGAAGACTTCGGGGAGAGAAAAAGATGAATACTGGCATTTTAAACTTCCATACCAGCCCTTGCAGAATTGATGGCTGCAAGTGGGTGTAGCTGTCAACTAATGTTCTCCAAGTAACTTTATTACCTGGGGAAATCAGAGACTCCAGTGAGTTTATATTTTTACCCCCCTGAAACTAATATACACATACGCTGTGTCAAAGTGGTATCTGATTGTTTTCTATACGGTGAGCATATATAATCCCCTATACCATGTATCTCTGGTTTACAAATCGGAAAAATATATACCGTTTGGGTTAGTGCATTTCTTCTTTAATTTCAATAAAAATCACAGCCCAGCTCTCTTCCATGCCTGGGCATGCATGGCTCAACCTTTTGGCTAAGAGAAATCTCCCTGATCCTAGAAAAGTGAGTATCCCTGTGACCTCACCACTTTCCTTCTTATTGCTTTAGAGATTCTACAGTCACAGTGGGGCCCTATTACTCCTTCCTGCATTGCCTGTCAATCAGTTAGTCTTTGGGGAACATAAATCATTTCCATTTTCAGTTGGACAGCTGGTAGGTTGGGAGAGGAAAAAGCTGCTGGGATATTATGCAGCTGTCACATATCAAACCATGATACTTGAGTTTTATGGCACAGAGTTTTCCACCCGGGATGGCCAGCTTCATATCCATATACAAACTCTCCCTTTAATGTCCAGGGGCACCATCTCTTCCCAGTCAATCTCAGAAGCATTTCCTCTAGCATTGGGAGGCACAAATACAGCAGGGTTTACTCAGGAATCTGTCGTTATCTCAATGATGGGATACAATGTGTGAGACAGAGTGGATTCAAGAGGTTGACGAAGAATTGATGAAGATTTCATGAATGTCCTCAAACCCCAAATGTTGCACATCAGGTTAGGAACAATGTCACAGATTCATCAGGCTATGTGCAATGTAGAAGGCAGGATACCTGTCAAAAGTTTTCTGTGTTTTATATACTTAACATTGTCATTTCACTTTGTTCCCCCAGTGCAATCCTTCAGAAGCATACCTAACTGCCTTCTAAACTTAATTAATCACCTCTCTTAGCGCCTTTATTTGATTCATATGTGAAATCAACCACTTTCACTTCCATCTCCCTGTTTTCTATCCTCCAGAAAATTGATTCTTAATTTGGGGGAAAGTTGTTTTTTCTCTATACAGAGAGAAACAAAGGTCAATTTTAAAATGCTGCTAGGTTTTAGTCTTCATTCAGCAGCCTGGGTATACCACCTTGTACGAAGAAATTATCTATCTAGTTCGAGGACCCCCTGTTAATCTTTTGCACTCATATTTTTCTTCACAATTCTACTGTATTTTCTGCCATTTAAGGGGATGGGTATTTATTTTACTTGGATTAATTTTGATTGCAGCTTTCTTGACTGCATCTTAAGTATTTCCCATGCATTACTGAATTCCAGCCAAATCACTTTAACTCATTTCACATTCATTCAAGTAGCTATTGACAAAGTAAAAATAATACTGCAGTGCATTAAAAGCTTGAACAGCTTCCTTTCTGATTAGTATAGCAGTTAAAAACAGGCTAACTTCATAGGCAGCTCTGTTCTAAATTCAGAACAGATTTAGAACCTACCCTTTTATCAACACTTACATATTTAATTCCTAAAACATTTATAATTTTGCCTAGTTTTACAGCTTCAATTTTTCAAATCATTCAAGGACTTCTGATTCAACCTTTTGTCTGTGTGCCAAATTCAGTTTTGTCAATAATAGTGCTATGCAACACCATTTTTGTCTTGAAAGAATTCACATTCCAAAATGGCACCTTTAATCATTGTGAATCAATACACTTTTATCAAAGGTATATGAAAAACCATCAATAATTCAATAACTAATGAACCACATTGGCCAAATGGCAGTCTTTCAGAAGGATAATCTATTTGTGAGGGCCTTATCCTGTACTCACTTGATATGGAGCTTATGGAGTGAACAAGTTTGGATATCAAATCGGTACAATCATCCCAGATATGTAGATGTGCTTTTAATCTTTCTGGTCACAAGCTTATCTTTCTGCATGCACTTTCTTGTGAAATATTTATATTTGTTTTCAGAAAAATAAAACAGTATCTTAAAGTGTCTGTTATGAAATGGATCCCAACTAAGGTAAAGATTTCCATCTCAGAGAAAAACATTGAACTAGTGGTCTATGGTATGAATATGGTGGTACAATAAGAAAAATAGTTGCAGTTGGAAACTGTAGTTTTGTCTTTCCATATGAGCTCTTCAGTCAAATTATCCAGGAGCCAGTGTTCCCAGACAATTCTTCTAAACAAGCTGTGGATTTGGAAACAAGTTCTTTGACCTTTGGCTACTAAGTGGTACATTGTATTTTGTCTAAGCCTTAAGCAATTTTCTGTACCAAGACAATTCTATGTATCTAATTACAGCATTAGTGTAAAAATTGTTCCAGCTGTCCAGAAGGTTTTGCTATTTAATGATATCATAACCAGGGTGTTATTAAATCTCACAGCAGCTGGACACTTGACTCCAGTCAAGCAAAAATCCTATAGAGATATCAAGTAGTGATGGATTTCCTGCATATCTTTCAGCAAAAAAACCTAAGATTTTTAAAGACAACATAATGTCAGGAGGATGCTTTAAATAAATCTACACCATCAGTTGAAACTATTTTTCATTTTGTATGAAGGTAAAAGGTGCTGATAACATCTCTTCTGAAGTCTAAAATCTTTCCGATAGTAAATCAAATTCACACAATAAATATATGTATTTCTTCCAATCTGTTCCTGAATATTGGCAGAAATAGTGTGGAAAACATAGTATCAGCATACTGTTAAGAAGACAAAGTACTTCTCCAGATTTATTCTGAAAACCATGCATTTTGTTATGAATTCAGAATGTATCCTGGTTTGAATCAGATGGTGGGTGCCTACAAATAAGATCTATAAAACTCGCCAGCCTGAACACCTGTAGCTGAAATTACCTGAGATAACAGACATCAGATTTATTACTTCTACACTGGAATAAAATCCTTACCCATTTTCTAATGAACTCATGCATGGCAGCAAAGCATTGTATGCACTAAAGAAATGCAGATGAGACCACAGGTTCTTGTTTTGTCTGTGAATTAGACGACTTACTCAACCTATTCATTAACATGAATTAATGGATTATATAGTCCCCATACATTTATGCTGATATATACTCATTTCCACAGTTATGTTCCTGGTTTTTCTTTCAGCACAACAACATTACATTTTTTCAGGAAGTTTTACTTTTCTTATCCTATTCCCAGACTCCTACCCATAGATCTTTTCTCTATATCCACAGAGAAAGAGGGTAACTTGGAGTAAAAATAGTTAGAGGACAGAAAAAATGAAGTTAGGGAGGGATGGGAAAGTTGATTTTGCCAAATTTAGACCCTATCAAAAACCCTTGGGTTTTGTATTGCAAAACAGACNACCTTCTGTGATGTATTCATAGATGCAAAACCCAAAAAAAGCACTTTAGAATCTCTTCATCTCAGAAAAAGGTGTTGTTTTTTTTTTTTTTTTTTTTTTTTTTTTTTTTTTAATATTCCTCTGGTAACCCTAGAAACAGAGCAAGGCTTGCTTCCAGGCAAGAAACACTGCTTGCTAGAACAAGTTAGCATTAAGAAAGAATACATACTCAAACCTGGAAAATGGAGGCAAGTAAAATGGCTTCTTTATTTGGAAAACTCAGGGGTTCTAAGTGGTCTTTTCTGTGCTGAGATAAATTTCAGCCCTTAAAAGCCTTTTACTGAAGAAGTAACCATTACTCTGCAGTCCAACTGTGAACTGAAGATAGAGAATCTACATGTTCAAGAGTAGACCCTGCAAGCAGTCCTTATTCAAACAGATAGCGTCATCTACTTCACAGAGGAAAGACTGATCAACGTTTTACAAGATTAAGCCTTTTTTTCTTTTTCTACACACACTTTGGAGGAGCGATATGTCAAAGAACAATGCTATAAAAATATATTCCTTCTGTGAAAAATACCACAGAACAGCAAATTATGTTCTATCATTACTACCTTCCTTTCTTCATGGCTTAAATTCAGGAGAAAAGGATTTAAACCAGAAAGAAGACTTTTGAAAACATTAGTTGTCCTGGACATCCCAGGAAAAAGAATACATATGTGGAATGAATTTTCAGGCTCACTCTGGAATCCAGGATAACATGTAGTCATAGCCCCGCCAGGTGAATCCTGACCAGGAGTCATAAGAAACAACAGGCTGACTTTTCCTTCTGTGCTCCTGCTGGAAAGGAATTCAGTACAGTATCAGAAGACCTTTCTGCAGTCCAGCTGAAGACCCTGTGTGGGCACACACCTCTCTTGAACGGCACGGTTTGGCTCTTTGCAAGGACACTGATTTGTGTACGACTACACAGTTGTAAAGAATTTCACCTAAAATTGCCTGTAGAAATTTTGACATTATATACTTCCTGCTGGTAATGAATTTCTTTTCACAAACTGGCTAAATTGATCACTTAGAAGTTATCCATCAATTAATTTAATGAAATCTGGCTAAGTTACAGAAATCCTGCTGAGATCTGTCCTTTCCTCTTTTCTGACATACACTAGGCAGGAATTTCACTGAACAAGGCCCAGCCTGTGCTGTACTCCTAATTTTTCATGAGGCAGCAGATATCTTGCCATTATTATTCTGTGAAGAGCATTCACACATGACCCCAAAAACAACTACTCATCAGAATTCTGCTTCTGAGACAAAATTGAGTAGCCCCTTTCCCTTCATTGAGAAGCTAGCCCTGCTTCTTCAAAAGAATTCCAGCTATTTAATAGAGAACATTTTAAGCTCTAACTTTTAGGAGTTCTACCACCATGGTAGAATGGAGTCTACCATGCCAAAAGAAGCCCAGGTTTTCTACATGTGATAGATGAGAACAGTTAGATACCTAAACAGATGCATATGCAAATACATGCAGATAGAATAAAGCCAGCCTCTTCCCACCTTGAGGAGTGACATCGTGCTAGCTGTGCCCCTCATTTCTGTCTTTCTAAAGAACACATCTCTAAAACAGATGTGCACATCCTGTACTATAGCTAACAAATGTCTGGTCAAATTGGGATGTGAGAAAAGCAGCTTCTCTGTACCGATCTGGCCACACAAATCTGCCCTAAAAATGTGATTCATGAAAGCTGATTTAAAAAACAATAATAATCTTAGATTTCTTATAAAAACAGGGTGATCTTTGGAAAAGAGATGTTATAGTCTGGAGTTGGAGGAACGATTTCAGCTTCACCTAGATTCACCAAGAGTCAGTGTTCTCTCATAAAAACTGGCAAGGTGAATTCTCCTCTTTTATTTTTCTAGCTTAGTGGCTAGTAGCCTTGCTTGCACTGTGAAACTGAGGTTATTTTCAATTTCACATGAGGGAAGATGAACCAGCATCTCTAGTGTAAATGCTCTAGCAATTAGACAAGAGAGTATTTTGTCTCAGAACTGTGGCTAAAAAAGCATTATCTCATAGAGGAGCTGCAGAAATAAGCCCATGTGTTAATTTCATGTCAAAAGAGCCCAGTTCCTTCAGGGTGTCTCCCATTTCATTAAAGAGTAAGAAGTTCTAGCTTATTAGGGAATTAAAGAAAAAAAAAAACACAGTAAATGGCAAATTCAAGGACTTCTAAGGCCAGAAAGGATCATTATACCAAGACTGCCGTACAACATTACCCGTACATCAGCATACAAGATCCAGTTCTCTCTCTTTGATTAAAGGCAATGTCAGGGAAGCATCCAGCCTTGATTTTTTTTTTATTTTTTTACATGAAAATATGAATGGCCCAGTATTTCCTTTGCTAGTTTGTAAAAATAGTTAATTTCCTCTCTGGGAAGGAAAGAAGGAAAGAAAGAAAGAAGGAAAGAAGGAAAGAAAGAAAGAGAGAGAGAAAGAAAGAAAGAAAGAAAGAAAGAAAGAAAGAAAGAAAGAAAGAAAGAAAGAAAGAAAGAAATCTTCTCTCCTTTTCCTGTCAATTTTATTGTAATAAAATCCATTGTGTCTAGCTATAAAAGTAGCTTGACTATCAGCTCTCATTTCTTCACTAGAAGAATAATCAGTTCCCTCTTTCAAGTCTTTTTGCTAGCCTGTTAATCCCACATTTCCATCTGTTCATACTAATACCTCTTCAGTGGTTAAATGTGATTGATTTGAAACCAATTATTACTCTGCAGAAACAAAAGGTAGCGCTGGAGTTCAGCTGCCCCATACACTGACTGATTCAAGTGGAGCCATGAGCTGACACATACATAAATCATTTTGATTATTTTCATTATGCTTATCTAAATTTGTCAAACTGTTTGAGCAGATGTGCTTGGCTACCATCTTTGGATCTCTGCCTTTTTTGTCTTCTATATCTATACGTGTGTATCTATGTCCATATATATATTATTGAGCGTGTAGAGTACTGGCTTTGCATATGTTGCATGTAACTTTAAGTATAACATTGTTATAAGTTATACTTAAATATGTTATATATCATTCTATGTTACATTAGTAAATATGCAACACCATCAGTTAACCTAGAATCAAATCCACAAACCTCATCAACAGTAGTTTCTCAAAACTCCTGCTCTCAGATGTAACTGCCTAATATTTGAGCTGAGGTTCATAGGCACTCGCATTGTCATCACATTTCTTTTTGCTTAGAAGTCTATTTCTGAACATGTTCACTACTAAATCTAATGCTCTGCAACACTGGGCACCTGTCAAATATTGTCAACTCACAAACTGGTACCTACCAGGCTGACTGGGGATGTGTTCTCAAGTGCATTTTCAGCAATGTAAAAATGGTGCCCTCCTCCCTAGACTCCCTCTCCCCCTGCCTCAGTAATTAGATGTACCCACCCTTAAGGTAAGCAACAGGAGTTAAATGTTCGTTGCTGGTCAAAGTGTGGAAGCTCTAACTAAGAAGCAATATTGCTTTTGGAGATGGGATGCTCTCAAGCTTTCTGTAGAATGTAATTACTTTGCATGGGATATGTGTTCTAGTCACCCTTCCTGTCACATGGGATCCACATAAACCCCTGATCCAGTTTCACGGGCCACATCCTCCAACAACAAAAGGACATGTGTGTCTTCAGCAGTCAAGGGAGATATTTTCTCTTGTAGCAGCAGCTACAAATCCAGGTTTCAGACTTAGAATCATATAATCATAGAATCATTTAGGTTGGAAAGGACCTTTAAGATCGTCAAGTCCAACCATTAACCTAGCACTGCCAAGTCCCCCATTAAACCATGTCCCTAAGCACCACATCTACACGTCTTCTAAATACCTCCATGGATGGCAACTCAACCACTCTCTCTGGGCAGCGTGTTCCAATACTTCACCACTCTTTGAGTAAAGAAATTTTTCCTAATATCCAATCTAAACCTCCCCTGGCACAACTGGAGATCATTTCCTCTTGTCCTATTGCTTGTTATTTGGCAGAAGAGAACAACACCCATCTCACTACAACCTCCTTTCAGGAAGCTGTAGAGAGTGATAAGGTAGAGGCTGAGGGAAGCCTCTNGATAAGGTATTAAACATGACTGGCCCCAGTACTGAGCCCTGGGGAACACCACTTGTGACCGGCCACCAACTGGATTGAACTCCGTTCACCACAACTCTTTGGGCCTGGCCATCCAGCCAGTTTTTTTACCCAGTGAAGAGTATAGCCATCCAAGCCACAAGCAACCACTTTCTCCAGGAGAATGTTGTGGGAAACAGTGTCAAAGGCTTTACTTAAAGTCTAGGTAGACAATATCCTCAGCCTTTCCTTTATCCACTAGGTGGATCACCTGGTCATAGAGGGACATCAGGTTGGTCAAGCAGGACCTGCCTTCCATAAACCACTTTGACTGGACCTGATCAACTGGTTGTCCTGTAAAAAAAAATAAAATTTAAGGAAACCAAACCCTAGCTTCTTTATAGATGAAATCTCTAAGTTCTGTAGGGTTGGCTTCCAACAACAGTTCATTTATTTCAGTGTAATAACAAAAGTTCATTTTCTACCAGTAATATAAAACACAGATTTTCTTTTAAGCCTTTTCCTTTTTAATCTGAAAAAAAAAAAATCCTCTCTGAATCAATTTTTTATTGAAAAAAAATCCTTCATTCTAGCACAAAATACCTTGCTAATGTGACATACTGTCTATGTCTTAAGTTTTTGCTATAGCATTCAGCAACTGACAGTATTTGCAGTCTGATGCCTTTAACTGCCTTGTAATGCAGACAAGCAATAGGGCCTCCAGCTTCAGTGGGGGAATCTGAGGCAGAAGGAACCAAGGTGACTTTTTTGATTTTACAAAGGAGGTCTGCAGTAGCAGAAAGAACTGATTTCTGGTTTGAATGGGAGACTATTTTACTCTAGAATAGCTGTCCAACACTTCTTGTGTCCCATTCAGCTTTTCCCAATGTCTGTCAGTGATTCAGCTCACAATGGGAAGACTGAAAACTGAAATGAAAACAGCACAAAATACAGTTAATTGAGGATGCCAGCAAAGCATTATCTGGATACTTTGGACCATGCTTGTATGAAAAACAACTGACTGTTTTCAATCCTATTTAACTGAGCTCCTACATCAGTGTTGTATTGACACGAGGCCCTTGGTTACACTGGGACTTTTCCTGGCTCACCACAGGTTCCATTTTTTTTCTTATGAAGTTAAAAAATGAACACTGGGTTTTCTGTAGATCTATTACATTAAATTGCTATGTTTTGCTATTAACTTGGAGGAATATGTTATTCTCCAGAATGACAAGCAGATGGATAAGATTGATGTTCTATTTACATAGCAAAAGGGCCCATTCATTCTCCTTGTTCTTTGCTGGTTAAATTATATGTCTTGTATACTAGAGCCATTGAACATGGTAAAGTGAGACCACATATCTTTTCATAGTGAACATCATAATAATTTTTTCTGATCTGTCCACTGTTTTTTCCCTATGGTTGTACTGATTTAGAAGTTAAATATTTATTTGCAAGCTTTTGACTTCTATACAATATTTAGTATCTTTTTACCAATAGAAAATAGAACCTTTCCTCACTGTCTTCTAGTGAATTTTGAACTTTTACTCTAAGACTTTTGGCTATAGGCACTTTTTCATATTCAGCAGCAATACTTGGTGAATCCTATCATTCCTGACATGCATCTAGCTAAATCGTTGACTGCCCCTCAATTCAGCATTCAGGATCTACATTCTTTAGTCCACTCCTATTACTTCAGTCTTTGAGGGTTATCTCAAAACAAAATGTTTTGGATAATCAAGATTTATGATGGGAGGAGTGTATTTCATCCTACATGTGTTGCGATACTGAAGCACAATTCTCTGTGAACCAAAGTGTTCTGCTATATGTAGCTCTACAGGAATACTTTTCAGTTAGCTTAGAAAACAGACATTGAAGTAGGACTTAAAATACAAACTCTCTCAAGCACGGAAAAATGTAAAATAGAAATAAAAACATATTTCAATGAGTTTTTAGTGTTTAGGTGCAAGACCAATCTTTTGTATAATATTCTGCAGTATTTTTGAAAATATCATGTCTATTCTCACAAAAAAAATTTGGAACCTTAAATAAATATAACTTTGCTGAAAGTTTTGTTTTCAATAGGCAGTTTTTGAAGTAGGTTTAATATTATAGTTTTCTTTTAAGGTGTTCTAATCCATTTGTAATTGAATAGCAACACATTATCAAGCATATAGGCTGAAGTCTCACAAATAGTCAAACTTTTCTACTACTATGGGAGTTTTTACTACAATTAACAGAATATTTTTTTTCTTTCTTTCCTTTTTTTTTTAAATAAAAGAATTATAAATATTTAAGATAATATGAAAGCTCAGGTAATATATATAGCAGACATAAGTTCCTATTCTCTCTTTCCTGTTTCAGCAACTGGATTATTCCTAAATTACCCATCATCATCCATTATAACAGAAATGAGCAGCAGCTGTAGTTCTCCCATCATGATTAATATAAACCCTCTCAAACCCAGCTTTCTTTTATAGACTCCCTGAACTTTTATGCAATTGATTAACTGCAACAAATTAATCAGAAAACCATTAATTTCATTTAGGAGGCCACAAAAATTTCATATAAAATTCTGTAGCTTCCTGTAATAATTAACCACATCTGTTACATTAAAAATCTCCATAGTAGCAATACACAGTAAGTTTGTGATAAGGCATGTCTTCAGATGTTTAGTGGGATGCTGAATTATTTACTAACATTGGTGTTTTAACTCTTTGTGTCTCTGTTGGGGAGTAGCAAAGTTTGGTATTTTATAATTTTAAATAAAATTCATAAAGAGAATACTAATAACAGAAGTAAGATGAGATTATTTGTCAAAGGTCAAAATGAAGGTAGTGGTTGCAAATAGATTCTACATTTTGAATGCTTTTCCTTTTAGTTATTGAAACCTTGCCAGTTTTGACTGGTTAACCAGTGCTGACAAAAGTTTGCAAAGGAGAGAGGAGTCTCAAGAAAGCTTGCTTTTATTTTCGGTACATTTGTTCTGTAATGTAGTTACATGCATAGGTCCACACCTACAGGTGACTGACCAAATGTTTTTGGTTTTACTCTAGTGCCTCCTCTGACTCTCTCTGGACGTGCCTGGAAAATCTAAGAGTAAGATGTCAGAAGGCAGCCCATTCTCCCCAGGGAGCCTGAGCTCTCTCCCACCTGGAGCACAACAGTAAACCACACAAAAATTGCAACAAGCTGACTGAAGAGGCTATGGTTCTAATTGCTGCCTGTCTAATGAAATGGGTCTCTGCTTTATTGGGTAAGTTGTCTTTCAACCGGCAATTGAAACATATCTGTTAGATGTCATTCTTTACTGGAACAATGACTGCACAGGTCCTCCAAAAACCAGATTCAGTCTCAGCAAGAAGACAGCAAATAAAAGCAGTGTCCTAACTCAAACACAGTGGACCACAAGACTCATCAGGATATAAGTCCAAGATCACAGGATAGATGTGTAGCATGAACATGCTCTGTGTTGCTATATACACAACACATATATACGTGTTTCTATACTATAAACCTCTTCCTGGGTGTGTCCAATTATTGTTTTAGATCAGATAATAGTGTGTTTTTGAAGCAAATGGTTGAATATCATCGAAACCAGTTCATATCAGTGAGTGATCCCATCAGCAAGGGCAATCTGGATTCTTTGGGAGTAAAACTAAATGTGAAAGTATGCTACAGAATTGCAACTAATCACATCTGAAGGGGATTCAGCCCGCCAATTCAGATTAAAATCGGCTTGAAATAAATCCCCATTAAATCCATGGTACAGGCATGCATCCTTTGCACTCACTGCAATCTCTTTACAGATCTGTTCTTATAAGGCCACATTACAGTTGAATGTAGACAGAGCCAGTGACTCAGTCAGAAATGTCTTTTTGAACTAGAATCGCAGAATCACAAAATGGTTTGTGTTGGGAGGGACCTTTAAAGGTCATCTAGTCCAACCTCCCTGCAATAAGCAGAGATATCTCTATCTCGATCAGGTTGCTCAGAGCCCTGTCCAACCCGACCTTGAGTTTTTTCCAGGGATGGAGCACCTACAACCTCTCTAGGCAATCTGTTCCAGTGTTTCACCACCCTCATCATAAAAAAATTTTCTTCCTTATATCTAGTCTAAATCTACCCTCTTTTGCTTTAAAACCATTACCCTTTGTCCTGTCGCTACAAGGCCTACTGAAAAGTCTGTCCCCGTCTTTCTTATAAGCTCCCTTTAAGTATTGAAAGGCCACAATAAGGTCTTCCTGCAGCCTTCTCTTCTCCAGGCTGAACAACCCCAACTGTCTCAGCCTTTCTTCATAGAGGAGGTGTTCTATCCCTCTGATCATTTTCATGGCCCTCCTCTGGACCCGCTCCAACAGGTCCATGTCTTTCCTGTACTGAAGACTCCAGAGCTGGACACAGTACTCCAAGCAGGGTCTCATCAGAGCAGAGTGGCCGAATTGCGTCCCTCAACCTGCTGGCCATCCT
>VZTL01066120.1:45001-56840 GCA_013400535.1 Scopus umbretta | reverse complement strand
CGAGGCGGCGGAGGGGCTTTAGGCCGGGGCCGGCCAGCGGCGGCGTTGAGTCCGGCGGCGGGGAGGCAGGGAAGCGGGAGGGAGCGGCGCGGAGCTCTGCCGGGAGGACGGGCTGCCGATCCCGCCGGCTGCCCGCCGCTCCCTGGATGCTGACGGCGGGAGGAGGAGCGCGCTGCCCGGCCGCGGGTTGCGTCCCGGCGGAGGAGCGGGGCAAGTCGGACGGGGAAGCGGGGGGCCGCCGACGGGCTTGCAGCTGGACGCCCCGGCGCGGTGTGTCGCGACCAACCACGGCGACGACCGGCCAAAAAGTTTTCTTGAGCTGGTAAGGTGCCGAGGCTTGGCGTTTGCCGGTCGCGGAGGACCAGATGTGCGCCGGGTGGAAGGTGCCGGAGGAAGTCGAGATAATCGCTTCTTAACTGGCGGGGAGGAATGAATTGCAAAAACTTACGAATGCACCGAATCGGCAGTAAAATGCACTTTATATTCCTTTTTGCACTGGCGATAGTATCTTTCCATAAGGCTGCGCTGGGCAAGAATTTGAAATACAGGATTTACGAGGAGCAGAGAGTTGGGTCGGTAATTGCCAGACTGTCGGAGGATGTAGCTGATGTCTTATTAAAAATGCCTAACCCTTCCTCGGTTCGCTTTCGAGCCATGCAGAGGGGCAATTCTCCCTTGCTTGTAGTCCGCGAGGACAACGGAGAAATCAGCATAGGAGATAAAATCGACCGGGAACAACTCTGCCAGAAAAACTTAAACTGCTCCATAGAGTTTGATGTGATCACTCTGCCCACCGAACATCTGCAGCTTTTCCATGTTGAAGTTGAAGTGCTGGATATCAACGACAACTCTCCCCAGTTTTCCAGAGCGCTTATCCCTATCGAAATATCGGAGAGTGCAGCTGTAGGAACCCGGATCCCCTTGGACAGCGCTTTTGATCCGGACGTAGGGGACAACTCCCTCCACACCTACTCCCTTTCTGCGAACGATTTTTTTAGCATCGAGGTGAGAACCAGGACTGATGGTGCTAAGTATGCGGAGCTGATTGTGGTTAGAGAGCTGGACCGGGAGTTGAAGTCGAGTTACGAACTCCAACTCACCGCTTCAGACAAAGGGGTGCCTCAGAGAACTGGATCATCCCTCCTGAAAATAAGCATTTCCGATTCCAATGACAACAGCCCTGTTTTCGAGCAACAGTCATATATTATCCAACTCTTGGAAAATTCTCCGGTTGGGACTTTGCTCATAGACCTCAATGCTACTGATCCAGATGAGGGCGCTAACGGTAAAGTCGTGTACTCTTTTAGCAGTCATGTGTCTGCCAAAATTATAGAGACTTTTAAGATAGATTCAGAAAAAGGACATCTGACCCTCCTGAAGCAAGTGGACTATGAAGTAACCAAATCCTACGAAATTGATGCTCAGGCTCAAGATTTGGGGCCAAATTCTATTCCAGCTCACTGCAAAATTATAATTAAAGTTGTGGATGTGAACGACAACAGACCCGAAATTAACTTAAACCTGATGTCCCCGGAGAAAGAAGAGATAGCCTACATTTCCGAAGGGTCACCTCTGGACACTTTTGTCGCCCTGGTCAGAGTGCAGGACAAGGACTCTGGCGTGAATGGAGAGATAGTGTGCAAGCTCCATGGTCATGGCCACTTCAAACTTCAAAAGACTTACGAGAATAACTATTTAATCTTGACTAATGCCACCCTGGATAGGGAAAAGAGATCTGAATACAGCTTGACTGTAATAGCAGAGGACAAGGGAACGCCAAGTCTCTCCACAGTGAAACACTTTACTGTCCAAGTCAGTGATGAAAATGACAACCCACCCCGCTTCCAGACAAACAGATACGAAGTCGTTATCTTGGAAAATAACTCTCCGGGAGCGTACATCACGTCAGTCACAGCCACAGACCCAGACCTGGGCGACAACGGGCAGGTGACCTACACTATTTTGGAGAGCTATATTTTGGGAAGTTCTATAACCACCTACGTGACCATCGATCCCTCCAACGGGGCGATCTATGCCCTGCGAACCTTTGACCATGAAGAAGTAAATCAAATTGCCTTTATGGTTCAAGCTAGGGATGGAGGGAGTCAGCAGCTCGTTAGCAATACCACGGTTGTACTAACCATCATTGACGAAAATGACAATGCCCCTGTCATTGTGGGGCCAGCGCTACGCAACAGCACAGCAGAAATCTCAATCCCTAAAGATGCTGGAATTGGCTTTCTTGTCACCAGGATAAGGGCTACGGATAGAGACTCTGGTATGAACTCTGAACTCAGCTGCTCCATAGCAGCTGACAAGGAGAACAGCATCTTTGTGATGGATCCCAAAACTTGTGACATCTCTATCAATGTGAGCGTCGAATCGGTGCCAGCAAAACAATGGGAATTTTTTGTGATAGTCCAGGATAAAGGCAGTCCTCAGCTTAGTACCAAAGCACTTCTGAAATGTACCGTTTTTGAGTACGTTTATTCGTTTTCAAGCACAGAGGCAACGTTGGTAAGCCAACCCTCCCTGGATGTCTCCATGATAACGATTATATCCTTAGGATCAATATGTGCCGTGCTGTTGGTCATTATGGTTATCTTTGCTACAAGATGTAATCGAGAGAAGAAGGACACCAGGTCCTACAACTGTCGCGTGGCGGAATCGACCTACCAGCACCACCCAAAACGACCCTCGAGACAGATCCACAAAGGGGACATTACGTTAGTGCCAACGGTTAATGGCACTTTACCCATCAGATCTCACCACAGAGCTTCTCCGTCACCATCTCCGACCCTGGAGAGGGGACAAATGAGCAGCCGGCAGAGCCACCACAGCCACCAATCGCTGAACAGCCTGGTGACAATCTCCTCCAACCACGTGCCTGAAAATTTCTCCCTGGAACTCACCCATGCTACTCCAGCTGTTGAGGTAACGTCCATACCTTGTTTTGCCCATCCGTTCGCTCGTGCAGTCACTTGGGAGCATGGAGCTACTCTGCATGCAACCTGTGAGAGCGATAGGCAATTAGGTCTATGCCTAATGAGAAGGTATTTACAGGTTTCTCTTTAGGTGTCACAGCTTTGCAGTTTACTCCGATATCAACTGCATCCGTTACTGTGGGGAACGAGATTAAATCTATTATTAAGAGCACTATTTCTTGGTTCTTCCCCATAAGGTCAAAACAGCGGAGTGTAACGCAGGCAGAACGCTGCTCCGGTTTACTGCTTTTTCTTTCTTTCTTTCTTCCTTGCCTTCCCTTTCCCCCTGTATAGCTCTGTTTAAGAAAGAGTGCCCGAGTATTTACAAAGAGAAATAATACAGGAAATCCTTTCGTTAGCGGGGATGGAGAATTAAAAGGTTAAACAATGACACAGTTTAAGTACAGCTGTTGTAATACGTGGTTGTAGTTATCTCCAACTTTGAGACTACCCATCTCGGTTTTTACTGCAAATGCTGTGTAATGGCTTAAACGAGAGCTGTGTCCTGGTAACTCTTTACATGTAGAGCAATGACATTTTATTTCGAATTAGGATCCTGGAGTGGTAAGGGGTTGATCTTAATCTATTAAAACAAAACTCCACCTCTGTTTAATTACTTCTTTTACTTGTTAATAAATTATTTATTACGAGTTCAGAGGCTAATGAACAGCAGCGCATTTCCTCCTCGTACAAGGTCCTTAGATGTTTCCTGTGGCAGACACTATAGTACTACAAAATAGTCTCTTGTACTGCATTATGTATATGCAGGAATTTGATTTAATTAAACTTTAAAGGAAAAAAACCCAAAAACTCCCACCACCCAACAAACAAACTTGAGAAGGAAATCAGTGGCTAGGAATTTGAGCTTTTGTTTCAAGGAATCAGTCTCCACCTTTTCTTTAGCAGGTTTCTCAGCTTCTCTCGATGCTTCACCAGGGCCAGTATCAACCAAGGCCAAGTTTTCGAGGAAACAAATATTCCAGAAGCTACAGGTAAGGATCTGGACTGTTCTGTTACCTATGCATGTACACGTATCAGAAAATACAGACATTTAATCAAAAAGTGGAACGTAACGTGCGTGAGATAATTTAATTCCACCATCACCACAATTCTCTTCACAGGTATGCCCTACAAGATATGGATAAATTCAGCTTGAAAGACAGTGGCCGGGGTGATAGTGAAGCTGGAGACAGTGATTATGATCTGGGGAGAGAGTCTCCAATTGACAGACTTCTTGGGGAAGGATTCAGTGACCTTTTCCTTACAGATGGGAGAATTCCTGCAGGTAAGAGCACCATGGAAGCTGAACAGTTTATTTACAGAGCTGCCTGGCTGTCACTTTGATAAAGCTACAACTGAGAAAGCAAAAATTCTTTATTTTTCAAGTCCCATGTCTCCTTCCTTTTTACTCTGCTTCATGACAAATATTGAGCTGAAGCTTTCACCTATCTAGTAAAATGAAACCTCAGGCACAACCGAAAATCTGCCCGGAGCAATGCCTACTTTTTTATTTTATTCACATAATCATCAGCTGGCTCCAAATTCCCACCAAAAGCACGATCTGCTCCATGTGCTTAGACTTTTAATGACTGGGTGGATGTTTTTGCAAAGCCAGGCAGTTGTGGTTTGTTAAAAATACACTGAACTGTAATTTGGGAGCTACATTTCCCACAGTGGGTTTGATCCATACAATATAAACTTCTGCCATTCAGAAATGGATTGTGAAAGTGGTCTAGAAATATGGACGGAGAAGAAAGAAAAGTGGTTGGATCTTTTCTTTTCCCCTCCGAAAAAATGAACTAGAGGGGCAAGGGAAGGATCTAAATATGTCCCAGATTTTAAATCCTGCAACCCTAATTTCTAGCAGAGAGAGCTTAAGAGGTACAATTCAGGGGCAGAAAAGAAAAAAGCTAGAAAAGGGTGAGTGAAAGTAAGATGAACGCACACGTACATATTCACGTGTATGAAGTACCACTTTTAAATTTAAGCCCAGTTATAAGTTGAATAAAGGAGTCTATGGGAAATCATGCTAAGTAGAGATATGAGAATTTTGTAATTACTTTACTAATTTTACAGCCACTGGTTGTACCCTAGATCTTGTACGTACTTCAGATCATATCCCGTTTTCTCTGTATAACCGACATGGCCAGATAATTTCAGTATGGTTCACTGAACCAAGAGTGTAAACTTAAAAAGTTTAGTAAAGTCATTTTATACACGGGGGCACATTGCTCTGTGGGGCAGTGCAGCACATACTGCCTCCTAAAGTGACCCCCCCACATATGGCCCAGGGCTGGAGGAGAGGAGCTGCAGCGCTGCAGCTCCTTCCCTCTGCTGCCACGGAAAACACCGCTGAGGGGACTGTACCTGGCCTTGGTGCCTTTTACCCTGAGAAATGCGCTGACACGCTCGGCAAGAGTAAACCCCAAAAGTTTAATTTGTTCTTCTTAGATATTTTTAACTTTAAACTTTTCTTTGTGTATTTTGCTCCAGACTAGGTCTTGTATCTCCTGCCCAGGCATTCAGCCACCTCCTTAACTTAGTGTTCTGTATGCTGTTTCAAAACCAGAGACCTTGAAAAGTTACCTTTTTTTCAGAATCCTTAACCAAAATCTGGAGTCCCAATATTTATTTTTTTTGTATCCTCTAGTTTATAAAAAAGAACTTTACCTCCCCCAGCTCCTACTACTTCCTCCTCTGCCAGCTAGCATGGGGCATGTCTCATTCTCTCCTGTGGTTGGCAAGGAGGCCGGGAGGGATCTGCTGGAGCTCTCAGTTGCCAGGGGAACTTCAAGTGCACTGGTGTTCGCGCTGGCATCCAGCCCCGCTGCTGCCAAGGAAGAGCTGTCCCCTTCCCAGTGGGCAGCTGGGGGCTGCCAGCAGGCAGGAGCTGTTGCCCTCTTGGCTAGCTGAAGTGCCCATGACTCGTTTTCAGCACTTGCAATTCGGTCTTTAAACAGGAAGCCGAAGGGTAGGAGTTCCAAAAGCACCCGGCCTTTGCCCAACTGTAATCGCATTCAAAGTAAGGAAAACTCC
Organism: Scopus umbretta; assembly: GCA_013400535.1. NCBI lineage: Eukaryota > Metazoa > Chordata > Aves > Pelecaniformes > Scopidae > Scopus > Scopus umbretta. The sequence goes on along the minus strand of VZTL01066120.1, from coordinate 50,820 downwards.
TGCTGGCTACAGGCAGAACTGGGTTGGACTACCAAGACGGGCGTTTAATCTCACCCAGGTGTCCATTCGCCACTATGTGTGGTCTTAATCCATCAGATAAGTATGCTGAACCTGTTCAGATGAGACCTGAATTGATCTACAATCCAAACAAATACAAGGGAAAATAAAATTTCCTGGAGGTTTCCCGTTCTCCATTTTGAAAGGTTTCTGCATTGTCAGTCTGGACACAGGCAAAATGCTGTGAGAAAATCCATTCAGTTTGTCCCTTTAAGGTGGAACTGGAAAGGAACAGAGCCAGTCCCTTGAAACTTCCAATGATCAGAAAGTTCAATAACTGTCCTTAAAAGACCTGTTTCTTTCCATCTCACTTTTTAAATCCTCACCAGTAAGCTTAAAGTTCTGGTAAAAAAAAAATAAATGCTGTTGTGCATCTGTATTTTTTTTTTTTATTTATTGCTGATTTAAGGACAGACTGTGACACCATTCAATTTCCTCAGAGTATCTTTTGATCTTATGTTCAGGGATGTCAGAATTTATTATTTTGTACCATAACCAATTCTGATAACTTCAGTAACAAAACTCACAATAAGACAACCCTCAGTACAAATGAAATGCTAGACCATTGAAAGTCTCCCATTAATTTACAGAAGTCTTCTTAATTAGAAGAGTAATCCTCACCTTCTGGGATGAGTTGAGATCTGGTCCGGGCTCCATGGGTCACTCAGATGTCTTTTCTCCTTTCTAACGCTTAGGTATTTGCTGTAAAACAGCACACGTATGCTTTTCATTACATGGGAACAAAGCACTTGAAGGCATTTCAGTCAAATGTATTCAGTATCAAAATTTAATATCAATTCAGTATCAAAACTTCAGCCACTGATATTTTCTAGGTTGCTTTTTCTGTTCTAAGCTCGCTGATCAGCAGGCCATTTGTAATAGCTTGTGCAATATCCAGCCTGCAGCCTGAACCTGTATTCTTGAAGAAATTCGTACTTTCACGTGTAAGACACAGAGAAAGTTTATACTCAGAGGAATGGAAAGGGCATTAGGAAAGCAAACAATATGATAGGCTGGGTAAAGAACACAGATAAATAACGCTGACAGGGTGAGAGCAGGACTTTATCAATCACTGGTACGTCCTAAGCTGAAATACTCTGTTCAGTTCTGCTTACACCACTGCAAAAAGATTTTTTGATAAACTGAGTGGATCCAGAGCCAGATGGGAAACGTGATGAGAAAGCGAGGAAAACTTACAGGGCATGACTGCAAACATTTCTCATGTATTCAATATATAAAGAGAGAAAGACAAAGAAACTAATCTGTGTGGGCTAGTCTCACCATTGACTGACAGAGAATTAGGGCAGAAGCTTCTTATGGTCAAAATATGCATAATGCAAAGAGTCTGGCATTTCTGAAAACTTTCTTTTGAAGTATGTGACTCAAATTCGAGTTAGTGGCCCCTGCAGCACCTAGGTTTTTTCCAGCAGGTCTGCCAGGCACCCAGGCAGTGCCCAGCCTGAGCCAAGGCTTTGTGTCCTACAGAGTTGGTTCCCTTTGGCCTCTCTCCTGGCATATCTCTCTTTGCAGGTCTGTCAAATAGGGCTTTTCCTGTCTCTGCTTCCAGGGACTGTTCCCAGACCTCTTCAGGTGTTTGCAGAGGACTCTCGCAGTGCCCCTCCATGGGCCGGTTTAGACCAGCGTAGCTCCCAGGGATGCAGTCACTCGCCCCACCGTGTTGCTTCTCCCTGAGAGACACCACTAAAACCAAGCAGCTGAAAGAGCAGCTCTGTTGTCTTCTGCTCTTCAGCCCTCCTGGCTGGCCTGGATGCCCAGCTTGTGGGTTAGAGCCCACCTTGTGCCAACACCTGAGCAAGTGCACCTCAGAGTAACTTCAGTATAAACACTGGGGTCACATGGGGTGTGAATTAAGCCCTAGGTCTTCTGGTACTGGAACAAAATTTAACTGATTCAGTTAAAAAGGGAATATGGCAGTGGAGCACCTCCTATTCAACTTACACCTCATTGTCAGATCAAAAGGTAGCGTGTTAATGAAGAGGGGGATCCCTTCGCACGTTGCTGTTCTTTCTTTATTTCTCCCGTCCATTTATTCCCACTTCATTACTCTGATACGCTTCTCTGATCGCATGTGGAAGACTTCACTAAAACTTAAGTAAATGCTGGGAGTAGAAACACCATTTAATTTAATTTCTTTTTTTTTTAAACGAAATAGCACTGTACAAAGGGAACGAATGGCTGTGAGTCACAAGTGCTTGTTTTTCACCAGGGATTTACATGTTTATCTTCAGCCCTAGTTATGAGATCACATTACTGTCTTACATGTTCTGCATTTATCGTTCGCATTTTTTTGAGATCGTTCAGAACGGGAAGTACGTTTAGATCCAGACCATTCGTATTTTCCCCCTTCCTGGACACAGAAAGTGAACCCAAACACCTGCTTTGAACATCTCTGGAGAAGTTCAATCCTTGTGTTAGTGCCTGTGAAGGCAAGTGATATCTGCAACAGGAGGGGAATGCTCACTCTCCTCTTTTCTCTCTTGCAGCGATGCGGTTGTGCACGGAGGAGTGCAGGGTTCTGGGGCACTCCGACCAGTGCTGGATGCCGCCGTTGCCCTCTCCCTCCTCCGATTACAGAAGTAACATGTTCATCCCTGGGGAGGAGTTCCAGTCGCCCCAGCAGCAGCTGCAGCAGCAGCAGCAGCAGCAGCAGCAGCAGGGCCTCGAGGAAGATCCACAGCCTGCTGACGCCAGCCAGAAGAAGAAGAGCTTTTCAACATTCGGTAAAGACTGCCAGAGCGAGGAGGAGTCGGGGGACACCTGTACCTCCTCTCTCCTCTCTGAAATGAGCAGTGTCTTCCAGCGCCTGCTGCCTCCCTCGCTAGATGCCTACACGGAGTGCAATGAGATGGATCGCTCCAACTCGTTGGAGCGCAGGAAGGGACATTTGCCAGCCAAGACTGTAAATTATCCACAGGGGGTGGCAGCCTGGGCAGCCAGCACACATTTCCAAAATCCTGCCAACAATGGGCCCACTCTGGGGACTCACTCGAGCGCGCAGCCTTCCTCTAAATGGCTGCCAGCCATGGAGGAGATCCCAGAGAATTACGAAGAAGATGATTTTGACAACGTGCTCAACCACCTCAGTGATGGTAAACACGAACTCATGGATGCCAGTGAGCTGGTGGCAGAAATTAACAAGCTGCTGCAAGATGTCCGGCAGAACTAATTGTTTCAAAAGCCTATTTTTCCATATTTATGGAAAACTGGAAGGGAAAAAAATAAAGAACAAAAAACAGACTGAGAAGAACTGGCATTGCCAACTAGTTGCATTTATCATAAATGTGTCTGTGTATGTTGAATATTAAAATACTGTATTTTCATATGTACACAATGCAAGTGTGATTATCTTTATCTGTATTTTAAAAATACATTTGTACCTTATATTTATGTGTAATTTAACAAATAAATTTTATTTTTGTACACCCACAGCAAGCATGTTCTCCTAAATGTATATACATGGTACCACCCTTATCAAACTTCCAGCATTCTTGCCACACAGGCATGTTAAAAAAAAAAAAAAAAAGAGGGATATTGCTTTCCTTCATTATTTCTTTTAAGTCTCAAATGTTACAGATACGAATTCAAACCGCTGAAAAGTTACGCAAACATTAGTTTCAATAAATGATCGGACACCTTGTTGCAATGTTTCATTCTTATAATAAAGAGTTGTCAGCTCCCATGAAACTTAAAATGTCCTTTTTATTTTGATGGTTTTGGTCTATAGAGTCATTTTCTCATTTAATTAGTAGATTATTGCAGGCTGGGATCTTCCTCTCTTTTACAATTATGTGGTTTCCCAGGTGAACAAATCATGGAATTCAGTGATGGGACTTCCAATGTTATCTCTGCAAAAAAAGGTAAATTTGTTCTGCCGTCGTTATGCTGCAAAGCCAGTTGAAGTGAGCAGTATATACTTGAAAGACAGCAATAAAATCAGCTTTTCTGACCTCAAGCTGAATTCTCAGTTTATGTAAATAAAAACCTGCAATTGACTGCTTTATCCTTGTAAATGATACTAAATAAAAGGAATGTTGCACCTCCCACGAAAGCAGCTGATTATGGGTATATTTCGCCTCTGGTGTAAGTGTGTCTATCTTGTATTTGCATAGTGTAGAAATACTTGGAACTACCTAGGAGAGAGCTATCCTGCAGGTACATTGGCTCTGGCTAACTCCTGTCCTTCCATAGTTGGGCTTCTCCCTGTACTGAAGCGAGCTCAATGAAAACAGTAATTTATACCGTGGTGCCATCACCGCTGGTAGGTGACGTAACGAATATTTCTTAGGTAAAAGTCAGCGTGGTCCCTTTAGTTCCTTTTTTTTCAATAATAGTTCTGGTTAGCCTGTCATACACAAGGAGATTTTTGTAATAGTAAACAAACTGATTTTACAGTTGAGAAACATGGGTGGGTTCTGGACTCCTGATGCTCATTTCAGGAGAGTGTTAAGTTATTAAGAGATGGCCAGAAAAACTGGTATTTTGGGCTGTCATTCAGAGCTGCATATATATATATATATTTTTATTTTTTTTTTAATAGGGTATATTTTTTTACCAGAAGTGTGAAAAACTGTTGAAATAATCCAAGTGAACCTGGGCATAAAAACTGTCACGTGCTTTTATCCTGGAGAACTGCACTTGTAAAGTGTACTTGTACAGAAAAATCCTGTTTAATGTTACCTAAAAAAGCTAGAATTTTGTTGTGTGCATAAGCTTTATTTGTTTGGTCTGTGTGTAAGGAAACTTTAATCTCATTATTGGTTTCACAGCGCCATAGATGGGACATTTGTAGACATATAGACATTTGTTGACACCTGAATAACGGAGAGATTCTCAACTTGTTTACACTTCAGGAGTTCATGAGTGGTTAGAAATACCAGGACCTCAGATTTCTAACCAAGTATCTGTATTGGTAGATGAAAGTATCAAAATGTCATTTTGTCAATATGGCTTGCACATCCAAGGGAACTGGCTTATCAGCATTGGTACAAGAAGATCCTCTAACAGTGGAGGCTCTGTTTCTGTTTTGGAGAGCTGTTATAGCACCTTTGAATGCCAACAAGACCTCAGTCTCGTTGAGCTGTTACTGAAAGGAAGAAGTCATAACATCTCATTTATTAAATATTTGAAAACCTCTTCCCTGTTTTACCCCTTCCTTCCCACTAATAGGCCTTAATGGCCCCAACCAGCCTCACATGGGTCCCACCCTCCCACTCCCTCTCACCCTAAGGGCTCAGGAGGTCATTTAAGCTCAGCCTGGGGCATTCAGCTGTTGTATGAGCATTAGTTCCTACCCTTGCTTTCTGGATGGACCTGGGTTTTACTTCATAGCAGTGTTTCCAACCCCATATCCAGTTGCTGTTGACAGGAGTCCTTGGATAGATCTTTATCCTGGTTTGTCACCTTGCCATGTTGGGGGCTGTTGATGGATCCCATTACCAGCACCTGGCTCAATCTGCTGCATTCAGGTACTGTAGGATAGCACTTTGTCAGTGAGGATACTGCCTGTGTTGGGATTGCTCTCAGTTCCTGACCTGTCTCCTGCCCTCCTCCCTGGAGCAGCCCTGATTTTGGTGCTCCCTGACAGTACCTCATGTGCCACATTCATCCCAAATCTTGCCTCTTTAGCAGCAAGGTCAGGTTGATTCTGAAACCAGCCTAGATGCTGTAGTGGTCCTACCAAGTCCTGAAGTTCACAAGGGCATGGCTTTTTCTTTAGCTAGGTTGTTTCTATCTCATCTCAG
>VZTL01066120.1:26583-44956 GCA_013400535.1 Scopus umbretta | reverse complement strand
CCCCCCCCTTTCAGTTTCCCTCTTTGTCAGTATCCAGTTTTGGTCCTGCTCTCCAAGTTCCCTCACCCCGACCTCATTCTCCTTCCCTCTTAGCTCTCTGATTCTGCTTCCCTTAAGTCAGTCTTCTCCATGTACTAATCCTGCACAGCCCGTGGCTGTACTCTTGCATTTACAATGTACATGATGTCCCACTAATATTGTCCACGACTGAAATTCCCAGTTTCTACCTCTTCAGCTGGGTCTAGTTAATCCATGCCTTAAATCCTTTCTTGTCCTCATTTTTCATGTGTAATTGTATGCTCTGCTGGATTCCTGAATTTCCCCACACCCAATGCCTTTTATTGGGTGACTGTACAGTGTGGCAAGGGCTGGTGTGCCTGGCTGCACCTCCCTGCCGCTGACTGTACAAGAGCGGAACAGGAGAGGGAGGCTCAGGCAGAGCAACTCCCAAGACAAAACTCATGCCTGCTTAGGAAATCACTGGTTATTTGATCCCAGGGCCCACATGGTGTGTGAGGTGTACAGGGGGACTGATGGTTACGTTAAAAAGTGTACAGGATGGTAGTTTGCAAATAGCTATTAAACCTGGAAATTATTTTAGTTTTCTGTTGACATGGATAAAACATTGCCATCTGTTACGAAATCAGCAGCTGAGAGTGAAACTCCTCTTCAAGTGATGCAGATTCCTCCTTCATAAATAAATGCAGATAGATATTGCTTCCCATTTCTAGGAGAGGAAATATTAGACCTTCAGGCTCAGCCTGGTTTGCGCTGTCTGCAGACTTGCAGGGCAGCCTGATAAGCTCCATTTCACAGTCACATCATCGACTAGGGATTACCAACCTGTTTTAAATTTAAAATCCTTAAATCAGTTTATGCCCACTGGCCCATGTCACATGGATGGTCTCAATGATTTAAAGGGCCATTGTTTGCAGAGGGGGCTTTCTAGCAAAAATAGATTGCAATGAATTTCTCTGGTAGAGCTAGGTACCCAAATATCATAAAATACATAAGGTTTTCCTAGGGGGGATTTCCGTACCAACACACAGTAATAGTATTTGCTATGTGCATTGCTGCAAGAATCTTATCATGTAAAGAGACCAGTTATAAGACCAGTCTCCAGGAGCAAAAATGTTTACTTGGATTATATCTGAACTGCATTGGAGTTTGAGCTGCATTTGTTATCGATAGGAAGCTTGCTAGAAGATCTGTAGATTGTGGTAAATGAGGGGAAAATCTATCTTAATCCTACGTGGTTTAGAGTCCCTCTTTTTCTCAGGCTACCCTTATAAATGAGAGAAATTATGTGTGTGTGTGTGTATACACATATATAAAAACCCTAGCACCAAATCTCTTCTTTGTCAAGAACTCTTCTATGTCAAAAACTGGTATTACACAAAAAAAAAAAAAAAAAAAAAAAAAAAATCTAGATTTGCTACATTTTGACAACTAATAGAAGTTCAGGGGTTGATGGTGTATTTTAAGCCCCAAACATGAGCATGATTGTCCTGTCCAGATTGGCCAGGTCGCTAGCACTTCTGTAAATGCTTGGCACAGTCTTATCCTCGAAGCTAAAAAGCTTTCCTCCTTGGTATTGTTTGGTATCATAATGACAGAAAAGGTCATGAAAATCAGCATATATTAATTACCAATACACCAGTTATTACCATGCGTTGGTGGTTCTGTCATTGCTACCATAGATGAAATTAGTTAAGACTTTTGAACAAATACAAAGCTTAATTGATGGATGCTCAGTCACTATTTTTCTCCAGACTTCATGTATGTTTTCTTTTTTTTATTCACTTCTGAAATGGATGAACTCAAAAATGTACTGAAATAATGATCAGAGAGAGTGGGTTGTTTGACCACTTGTTTAGTTTGTGTTTAAAGTTGTTTTGTAACCACTGCATTGCACTTTACTATTCGGTGTCCATTAGGATAAACACATTGAGAGGAAGTGGAGGATGTGGCTGTCAATGTCTTTGTTGCATTCTACACCCTGGTTGTGTTTATAGTTACTTGGTTTAAGAACAGCAATAGAAAGCAAACAAAAGGTACCACAAAATATTTAACCTTTACGGTTTCCTATCTTTTTTTTTAATGAAAAATTGCAATTCATAGAAAATGCCAGGAAATTTAATTTCCTCCTCTTCTCTGCAACCTGTGGAGAATGTCAGATGTTTCCAAAGATTAGAGGACTTGAAAACCTCGATTGTCAGCTGCATATATGAAACATAAACTTTCCATACTGCAGCACCTACGCTAGGGTAAGCAGCCAAAGTTTGCCTGCAAGCTGTCAGAAAAGGCTGGCTTTGTGAGGAAAATCTTACGTTTAAACTTTGTCAGGTAGGACAAACCCATGGAGGTTAGTCCAAGTTGCTTTAAAGAACAAATGAAAAAAGAGCGCTCTCTTGTTTAGCTAGCATTAGGTTAAAAGAGCATCTAAACTGAGATCCCTAGGAGACTATGGTATACATACGTTTTCTTTCAACAATGCGGACTGTTACAGAAAGGAGCGAAACTGTGCCTGAAAGTGTAACCTCGGGTCAGACTCCGTCTGCACATGAAACTTGTCCTGCAACATATTCTGTAACACAGTTTATATAAATAAAAAAGGGAAGTGATAATATTGTATCCTCAATCAAGAAAAAATAATCATAATTAGCAACCCTGTTGCACTTTACATCCTTGGAGCTTAAGAACCATAAATGTCTGAGCACGTAAGAAAAAAAAAAAATAAAATTCTGGGATCATTTAACCCGCTACTGAAAAAAGAGCCTCTCTGAAGAGACACACAGGAACAGTTTAAACCATACTGTAAAAACTATTTACAAGAGAATTGGTAGATAATACCTTGTTTAATTAAAACTCAGGGGAGACTGACAGAAATGGGTAGTAACCTAAGTAGGAATCTGACCAGTGAACACATTCTCCCACCCCTTGCCCAAATAGCACTGTGGGAAATACAGTGAGAAATGACCATGCAAACTCATTTACAGCCTACATAAAGCATTTAAAGCATCACCATACACCCAGTTTCATTGTGTGCCTTTGGATTAGTACTGATTCAGGAGAAGAAAGCACTACATAAAGAATCAACAGCACTCCTTATACATAGCCTAGATATTCCTTGGAGGACTTTTATCCTTGTAACGACCACACACAACAAATGCCAGGTAACCTTCAAAAAGTCACAGGAGAAAGCTGCATGACTTGAGTGAGACTTCTTTTCATATATTTGTGCAGAAAAATATTTTTAAGCATACTAGGGTTTAGAGCTACAAAATCTCTTAAGTAAACATAAGTTCATCTAGCATAACTTTTATCATCTAAATCCTAAACGTAGAATCTCAAAACATGGACATCTACTTGTTCATTGATTTTTATGTCAATGATTTATGGCATTGCCAATGACTCTTGACATATAGGTGATTGACTGTGTGTGTACCTGTGTAAATACTACATTAAATTCTCTAGATGTGGAAAATACCTGTGCCTGGTTACACCAAAGTGTGTTAATGCCCGAGTGCCTAAATGACAGGAGGCAAGCAATCCATTGCCTAACTCCTTTCGGGGCCTCAGGGCTGTGGAGATTTGCCTATCTGAACACGCATGCAAGACCAGGCTCCAGAGAAAATACAGGAAGAGGAAAAAGAGTTCTGCACATGCAACAGGCACTGGAAAGCAATTGTCTACCCTTCCAGGTGGTCACCCCTCAACTCTCATTTGTTTCTTTTCTCTCTGTGGCTGAAAATATGTGTTTTGAACATTAAACAAAGACAGCAGCTTCTATGGTAAAAATTGAAATTGTATGGTAGGCTAGTGGTTTGGACAAGAAGTTGAAGCTTCCTGGGAAGAGGAAGGGATTTGAAGCTGGGGTTTCTCATAGCTCTGGTAATGACAAAAGTACCTACTATACTTTCATATGCTTGTATTTTGTGAGGAAGAATTGTCATAAGCTCTTGTCCTGAAGATAGGATTGATCATGGTGGGGTTTTAGTTAAAAAAACAAAACAAAACAAAAACTTTTACATTTAATCCAAATCCAGTATGCTGCCTTCCTATCTTCTCCCTCCAACAGTCCATGGGCATTCCTGCAAAGTGCTCTTTGCTGACACTGTTGCTTGAAAAATGAAAGTGTGGAACAGCTCAAGTAGTCGATCTGGCTGCAAAGTAATGGCTTCCTCATGATACCACGCATGCAGCTGCAGAGGTGGGTCCCAAGCATAGCACAGCCTGGGCTTTGATTGGCATTGGTCGCTACAGCCCTGTGCTCTTGGTGATCAGTCGATGTGCAGCAGGTGTAGTTTGAGCATGGCTATGAGAGCACAGAGTGCAGGGCAGACTTCAGGATCTGTGTTGCATGCCATGTGTTTGGGTGACGTACCCTGAACTCAGCTCTTTAGGGCTGCTCTGCCAGTAACACGCAGCCTAAATGGTTCAGATGTGGCTGTGGATGGTGGTCTTCCCCTGTAGACTGGAGGTTTAATCCATACTGCCGTCATCTGCTTTTCTTACTGACCAGTTCAGGTCTGACATTCAAGTGCAATGTTCTTCCTGTGCATTGCACAGAAAGCATGCGAGTATTATAGATCCTGCTATGTTTAAAGGTACATATGTTCTTTTGTGCATTTAGCCTTAAATTGCTGTGAAAATTAGTGTGATAGGAAGCCTACCTCCTATTTGTTTCATTCAAATAATTCCTTCGCTGTTTTGTCCCCTCTCTCATTGGTTTGGATACCAATACCCTTCATCTTGCTGAAACAGTGAATGATTTTTTGGCAAAAAAAATAAATCTAGCGGCAGGGACTAAAGGGACTGGGAAGCCAATGCCATCCTCTGTGGTCTAGCAGAGCTCTCTGCACATAAAGTCCACAGAGTTTTTAGAGCAAATATGGACAGTGAAAACTTTGAAATTTTTTTGGTGCTAAATTATTCGGTGCAAAATGGTATTTTTGAGTTGCAATATTTATCCGCTTGGCAAGATTTGTTTTCAGCTGGTAAGGCAGTGTCCTAGGGTCACCATGGCAATGTTAAGTAGAAACCACGAATTATGCCTTAAAAGGAAGTGTTCTTGCTGCTGTGTATGGAAAATGAAACAGTCTCTCACATATGGGACTGTGGTTATAATAACTTGGCATAACTTAGTGTCTTTATCTTTGAAAAAGATAAGACTTCAGCAATTATTATATTTAGATCTCAGAAGGAGAATTCAGACTATCGAATTACTATTATGTACAGAAAAAAAATAGCTAAGACAAGGAAAATAAGCAAAGTCTAGATGGGAGAGGATTGTTTGTGTCTCCTTTTTGCAGGCTCCAGCTGTCTTGAAATGAAATGTTTGCTCTCTACACATAAACAGATTTGTTACATTTTAAAAGTGCATTGCTATAAAACATGGTTGAAATGGAAAGAGAGGCACGTGTGAGCCTGGTAATCAGTTTTACACGTACGGATGGATCATGGACAGACTCTTTCTAATTTAATGCTGGATGGGGTAGTAAGAAAGGCTGATTGCTGATGCCCTGGAAAAAGTTAATTGTAAGAATCTTGCTGTCTAATGAGCTGAAGGTACTGTCTGTGTGTGAGAGAGTGTGGACAAAATCCATTTCCAAATTCATATAGTACAGTGCAAGAAGAAAAGGCAAGGAATAGGTTAAAAAAAATCCAATTTTCTTGTTAATCAGGCCTGTGCTGCTTCAGGTAATGCCTATTATCCACAATATTTGCAAACTGACAGATAACCTGGTCGGCTTTTATACAAATGATGACAAACAACCACAGCAGCTTAGTGCACCTCTGACAAAGAATGATGGGCATTTTTTATTCAAATAAAATGAAAACATAAGCTTGGTAAATTGGCAGGCTTGAGACCACCTGGGCTTATTTTGACCCATCTGGCTTCCTTAAATACTTATGATAGCAAGTCACCTAGCTAAAAAGAACAGGTTGATTTGTATCCAGACTAGAAAAATGTTTGTGGCGAAGTGATCTATTTATCTTTTCAAAATATCAGTGAGTGATATTAAAATCCTTATACATCCTCAGGTTTGGATTTTTGGTTTTTGTTGTGGAAGTTTGTCTGGCTTGACTCAACGGAGAGTCCTATAATTTAAACTTTTAAAATCTTTTAGAAAGATAATACGATTTGGGCATTACTATTTCAGTGGTGCAATAAGCGAATGGTGTCTGCATGGCTTTCAGAAGCCAAGTTATGCTATCGCAATCATGCCTTATGATCTTAAAAATCCATGAAACAAAACCAGAAGCGTAGATGTGTATTTTCAAGGGGAACCAAAAGTCAGGTTTCTCCGATGGTTCTCATCTCGCTGTAGCATTAGAGCAGCAAAGTATATGCCGCACATGTTTGAGTGCATAACTTCGTATGGGAAATAGCAAAGAGATTTATCACTGCAAACATTTGTAAACAACTGAAAACTCAGTGGCTTCCTGCCAGCGTGGGTGGACAGCAACAGTACATTCTGATGCTCTGTATTAGTCAACACAGATTTCTTCAACATCGTTTACAAAAGTCTACAGCAAAGGACTCATAGAGAATATGCAGCAGTTCAAGTTAACTGTGCAGAGCGACAGTGAAGGTTTGTCAGCATATGTAGTTCTGCGTTTTTGCATGTATTAGCGTAAATTACCTCATTGCTTCATACCACAGGGAAACTGCTTTATGGAAAAGGTATGCACATGTCATTAACTGCAATCTTAGAATACAAGAATTTGGCAAAAGAAAGCATGTATTAAAAATATGTCTGAAAGGAGCCAATGTGATTATTTGGCAATCAAACTAGAATGAAACTTCAAAAGTTAAAATACAAAGCATAGCCATTTTTATCCATGTACACTTTACTCACAGCCAACTGAAAAAAAACCAAAGAAAATCATGTTCATGTGAGTGACTGTGCATGCTATGGGGTTCTTAGATGGCTTACTTTCTGAGAAGTATATATATTAAAATATAAAGTGAGAATTTGTATGTGGAATGCATTACTGTTTTGCAAGTATATTTAGTTATTTTATTATTTTTTTTTAGATTGAAATATAAACAGAGAAAAGACATTCAAAAGTATTGGAGATACTACTTTTTCTGGGCTGGGCACAACCCAGTGTGGGTACATAAACTTTACTAAAAGACCAAAAGTCAGATGACATGGCAAACAATTTGTGTAGGTTTTTGAGAGTTTGTAGTTATTTAATCTAATTACAAACCAACTTTAGTATCATTGCCATGACTAAAAGAACTGAAAGACTGTTGTGTTAAGAGTATAGAAAGTAAGTTTTTAATGGTAGTGTTTCATCGAATGTGAAACTGCAGTAGAATGGCAAACCACATATCATCAGTATCAACTTTAATTAGCATCCGAAAGAATAAGAATAGATAGTATTTCCCTGAAACTCAAGGGAAGCCTCCCAAAAGGCACTATTATTTTAACAACTTAATTTAAAACTGAGCAAATAGAAAATACATATTCTCCTTCACTTCCTATGCTCCTTCTTATCCCAGACTTCCAAGAAAAAGAAAGGGCAGGGAAAAGACCTGGACAGTCCTCGGAGGGTAACAGAGCTCTGCCCTAAGCGAGCCTGTTTGGGGACACTTAGCTGGATGTCAGTCATGCCTTTCTGGATAAATCCTCTGGGTCAGGTACTGTGCTGGACCTAGTGATTTGCGACTGCTAAATCTTGTCAGCTCTCTGTTGCCTGACTAGGTACGATTGGAGTGAAGGCTGATGAGGACTGGAGTGGACTGTGTTAATGCAGGAGCTGATTCATCAAGCCCAGCGATTCCAGCAGGGTCTGTTTAAAGCTTGGCCGAGGCCTGAAAAGGCTGGGTGTCCATCAGTACTAGCAAGAGGAGTCTGAATGAATTCAGTGCCTTGTTCCAAGGACTCTTGGCTGCGTGGGTGGCAGCCAAACATATGGTGATGCCTCGGGCTGGCGGGATGAGAGCAGCGGGCTCTGCCAGCTCCTCCGCCCCCTGATGCAGTGGCTGTCTGGAGAAGGCTTGTGCGCACTCTCTCATTTTCTCCCTGCCGGTTGGACCGGTGTCCAAAAAGATCCATACTCATTTTACACGCCAGGGTTCTGACTGAGCTGGCCACGTAGCAAACAGTGTGAAGACTGGTCTGGGGAAGAGGAGATCCAGTGTCTTTCTTGACTGAGTGCTTTGCCCTCAATAATGCTCTTTTTCACTGAAAGCAGCAACATTATTATTATCATCTCTCTATGGAGTCAATAAGCAATAAATGAAAGCCTGTCTGACTTCAGAGGTGAAAACTGATTCCTTCAGTGTGGCGACAGCTTGTGTTCTCTCCATCCCCCTTGGAACCTGAACACACAGAAACTTCTGCCAAAATTAAGATGATGCTGTGATGGTATCGGGAACAGCTCTCAAATATCAACAGGAGGCAAACGCAAACAAACATGGGTGCAAAAGGGTAGCATCCGTTCAGTCATGCTGGGGACAAATCTGGAACGAGAGAGGAATGTCATCCAGATAGAAGGTGCATGAGAAAATATTTCAGCCCTAGTTTTTCTCTTGAGAATTGCTCGGCAGTATGTTCCCAGACAACTTACAGAAGAGTTACTGTACATTACATATGGTTGGAAAAGTGTCTTTGGGCAATTTAGTTAAATGTTTAGCCTGGGACTCATTGTACAAGACCAGTGAAATTAAGTAAGATGTGATAGATTAGTTCTCAAGAACATTAATAGTAACGTTATATGTTTAGTAGTATTACTGGTATCTATAATGGTTTCATGGTATCTTCCCATAAAGCATTCTTTGAAGGAATGATACCTGAAAGCAGAAATAAGGGAGAGTAGGCAGAGGTATCTCTCCAAGTCCATAAAAATGTGAACATTTTTTGGTGAGGTCTGTTGAGGACAACATAATTATTCTTGCTTTTTTACCTCACAGTTTAGAATACTTATTTCAGAAGAGATTATTGATGGGAGAGAGATTCCAGTTGCAGCATGGTAGGAATTGTCTTTCCTGTCTTATTCCAGCCTACCTGGAGATGATTGTTTGGTCCTGGCTCACTGGGAGGTCTCCTTCCCCCTCCCACTATTCCTCTCCGAAGCTTTAGTAAATTAATCTGTGACCCACAAGGGGTTTTAATCACATTGGAAAGCTCTCAGGTGAGTCCTTAGTAAAAGAAGTAATTTAAGTATTTAGAAAAATAGCATTTAGCAAGCTTCCTTAGGTACAAGCCTTCTGGTGTCTCCTAGAGCTTCAGTATCTGTTAACATGCTGTTCACTCCGGCCAGTGCTGGCTGATTAGTTGAATCACTCAATATTTATGGTTGTTTAATCTACTGGGCAAATAACCTAGAATATATATTTCTAGGACTCAAATTTATTTTATAACACAACATGAAATTCAGCAAAATACTTATGTTCGATCTGTTCCACCAAGAGGACTATTCTCTAAATTATTTTTTATGTGTTTTCTTGGTATGGGAGTAGGGTGGGTTTTTTTGTTTGTTTGTTTTCATTGCATTTTGAACCGATCAATGTAGAGTATGTTAAATACCAAAAATAAAATTGGAAAGACTTAGGTCCCAGGTGAACTGAATTGGCTTGAGGACAAACAAACTGTGACTGAATACAAAAGTATTTAAAGAGGTTTTCATAAAGTGAATAACAATACTCTCATGAGATACTATGGATGCTTTCTTAATTTTGCAAAAAGGATGTACATTTTTTCCAAATGCAATTACTTTAAAAGGCACTCAGTTAGGGAATACAGTGGTTATTTAAACATATGAGTGCATGGAGAAGGGTACCACTCTGATTTAAAACAAAACAACAAAATCAGACCACTGACAAAAGCTGTTTTGTAAAAAGTTATCTCTAATCAGCCATAGCTAAGTACATCAGAAAACACAACAGGTTCTTTGATCATGATGATCCTGACGCCAGAAGATAAGTACAGTTCTTACTTGCCCTTTCCAAAGGGCTTGTATAGATAGCTCAGTGACTTCAAGAGACAGGTGGAAGAATAACAGCCAAACTGGAGGTAAACCAAGAATACTTGTAATATCATTTGTTTCACAAACAATGAATAAAATACACATGATGCTAGAGAGTATTTAAGATTTTTTCCAGTTTCTTGCAGGTGAGAACTAATACAGTCATAGGCAATGTCAAAGAACAACAGGAAACCAAAAGCAGGTATTAACATATGAATGGGCAGCCTTCTGCTCCAAACCTTACTCAGGACAGGGTGAGAAGTGCTTTCAGCAATGAGTTGTCTCAGCCAGGAGATTAACTAGTTCTGTCATATTGATGCAGACCTCTGTTGTACAAGGATGCAACAGAATTTACAGAAAGGCGATTCAGGCTAAGCCACGTCATTGGTAATGGAAACTGTGGCAAATGTTCTCTAATGGCTTTCTGGAAAACCACAGTTACTTTTTTGCTGAAACTTATGTGGATTAATAAAGTAATTTGAAATTGTTGTACTGGCATTTTCCAGCAAAAGCTTGCCAAGTGCAGTGTATCCTAGCAGTTTGAACTCCAGGGTGGACAAATATCTCCTTTTTTAAAAAAGTCTTTTCTGAAATAGAGCAAATTCTACTATAACTGAAAGAACAGCAGCTTGGTGTCTGCAAGAGTTTGATGCTGGAAGGCTGTCTCTTAGCTGGCTTGTTGACAGAATAATTAAATTTTCTGCTGGATAGTGAAAATGCTTAACTGTTTTAGACAATGATCATACTCAATATAACTCTTCATATAACTGGCTTTTAGTTTCTTTTCTCTATTTTCTCAGGAGATGCAGTTTATAAATGTTTTCTGGTTCAAAACATCACAAATGGAAAACGCATGTCTTCATCCTGCTTCCACATCTGAGTTTGTTTTTAAAGTGAATCCTTAATGTGGAATATGACTAAGAAAAGATTGGAGTATCAGCAGCCGGTTGTCTGAGAGAGGTGCTTTGGACCATTTTGGTTGGTTAGAGAGCAGAGCACAACTCTCCACAGCAGATATCTAAGAAGCATCATGGAGCAGGATCATGAGTAATAGCCTTAGCAACCATCATTAGAAGAAATTGGTTGGAGGCAGGGGGAACATTAGGGAGTAGGAAGTATTCTGACAGTGTCTACTGTACCTATTCTGTGTTACGGTAACTTTGTCTTCTCTGTGTGTGTTTGTTTAGCTGGAGGCTATGAGAACTAAAGTGATGAGTAACAGAGATGCACGTTTAAATTTCGATGTAGGCTTTCAGTTTGGTTTAGGATTTCAGGACTTTCAAGAAATTTCCATAAGAATCAGGAACTTGCAGGAATTGCAGGACTGCAAAAGACAGTAAAATGAATGATACGGTTGTTAAAAAAAAAATAAAAAAAAAAAATGGCAGAAACGGGGGACATAAGTGAAAGAGCAGAACATTTCTTTTAATCCAGAAACTGGCAAGGAGCTCTGCGTAAGCAGCTCTTTCAGTTCCTGCAAAACATAACAGGATGGAAATTAGAGACAGAAAATACTTATTAGGTTATTCAGCCCATTTCCCAGCACTAGCAGAGAAGGAAAGAAATGGAAAGTACATCTCATGTCACTCTTTCATGTCCCCTCTGGCTATATTTGGAAATGACATGAATAAACTCTGGAGGGAGCCTCACCCAGTCGCTTTTAGCCAGAGCAAGCTTAGCAGCATGTGAAATGGTGGGAGAGGGGAGGTAAAATTTGGGGGTTACCCACAGAGATGGGAAACCCCTTTACTTTGCGACCTGGAGCACTTTTATTGAATTTATTGGCATATGAAGTGACCAAATGCTGCAATGGTAGTCTGGTTTGTTGCAAGAGCTATTTTCTCTTTGTGCTCACACACCAAAACCTTCCCTCCAGCCGTCCTCCTCTGGGGGCGGTACAGCTCCCATCCTGGAGATTTGCCTACGGGGCCCTGAGATCGTTTCTGATGGGCAGCGGGTGACGTGCCAAAGAGGATACTTGACAGCAATTTGGAAATTTTGCAAATAAAGAAAAATCATGGCACTTGAGCTCTTTTTGACCTGGTAGTCAGAAAATTATAAAAGCTATATCAAAGTTTCATTGTAAAAGGGGAAATGTCCCTTTGACCCACCTTAAACAGCTGGCAGCTAAAAATAACAGAATTTTAAACTAAACTAAACTAGATCTGCCTCTTTCTCTCTTCCTTTGTTTGCTATTCAGCGCTCTGCTTTTTTTAATTCTGTTTTTGAAGTTAAATTCCTGTAACCACAACCACCAAAGCCAGGTCACATGGGTAGCAATTCAGGACTGAGTAATTTTGTGAGCCTTTTTCAATCACCCAGCTACAGGCATAACTACGGCTGCCAGAAAAGAATCTATTTTCTTCTTTCCCCACCCCCCCCGTGGAACTTTGTTCAAGTAGTTTCTCTGGGTTTGATTTTTTTCTTTTAATTGCATATTTTTTTAATATGTTGGCAGATTACTCTGAAGTCACCTGACTGGGTTTTTGTTTTGTTTCATTTTTTGAAAGCACAGTTATACTTACACACCTTCTCCTTTTCCTGAGGGTGCTTGCTGGTGTGCTTTTTCAAAATGCAGTCCCAAGCAGTCAGAGTCATACAGTTACTGTAAATAACATGCAGTACGCAGACATGAGTAGGACAAGGAAACAGACATAAAAAATATTTAAAAATACAGATTATTCACCCTAGCATGTGAAAGGTCTGAAGTGAACTAGTTATCAGCTTTAAAGATTAATGAAACCTTTTTTTTGTTTGTTTTGGTAGAAGAATTATTCTGGCATCTTGAAATATGACATGGTGGGGGTGAAGCAAGCCAAACTGCTGGAGCATAGAAGAAGAAGAAAAAATTATTCTTTTAATGGCAAAGATAGTCTACTCTGACACTCTGGCCAACAAATGTTTTTGCAATTTTTACCATACGATGTCTGCAAGATCTGAGAGTCACCAGTTTATGAGGTATTGTGAGTCTGATCTTTGCGGTGTAAAAATTAGTATGTCCTTTGAAGTTATGATAGCTGAGCAGATTTATATCAGCTACATTATCTGGCCAAACTGATTAACTGATTATTACTGTGTTTTGGGTAAGGCTTGCCTTTGATCTTGGTTAGTTTTGAATGAAAGGACAGCCCAGTGTGTTACTCAAGGTTTGCAGACTCTACCAGCGCTTTCCTGCAAAAAGCTAGGGGACATCCAAGAAGAGGTTTATACTGTTGGTGTCTGAAGTAGTTTGTTACTCATAATCTGATGGAGAAGTCCAGGGAAGCTCATGGTCACCTTCTTAACCACAGGAGATGAGTAGCTACCGTTTGCCTCTCCCTTGAGCAGTGACAAGCAGAAGGGGAAGAATATCATCAAAACTGACATAGTTTGAACTATATCGGATAAATGAGACTGTTCTACCTCCTGGGAGTAAAAAAAAAACCAAACCAAACAAAAAAACTCCACCACAACAAAAATGAAACAAGAAAAAACATCCCAAATCTATAGCCATAGAACACAACTGTCATTAAAAGTAATATGAACAGCCTGATGGAAATAGCTATTTAATATCTAGATCAGAATGTTCTGAAAAATAAAATTCATATTGTGGGTTATTTTTTCTTACTTTTATTCTGGCTCCAGTTGGGGCCCCTTTAGGACCCTTCTAATAGGGCCAGGAGAGAAAAGGGTTTGGGGAAACAGGGGATGAGCATAAATATTCTCATGATCACATGGTGAAAGGCCATTAAAATAAATGCTTATCAGCTACTACTTTTTCTTTATACTACTTTATATTTATGTCTTCCTTTACCATTTGGGAAATAAGGAGAAATTTCTTTAACCTGTAAAACAAGAATTGAAATTGTAAACTGTTAAACTAGAAATTAATTCATAGTTTCATTCTAGTTAAACACTTCATGAATATTCAACTGTAAGTCACCAAATGTTGATTTAATTATTTACTGCCAAATCATGAAAGGTTTAAATACCTGTTGGTTTTTCTCCCAAAAGATTGCCAACTGGTTTATCACACAGAAATAGATAAAGTAAAAAAAAATGAAAACAAGATGGACTATGTGGCAGAAAAATGTATAGTGATGAATCAGACTAAGAATGGTCTTATACATGGACTTCTAGAGAGGCTGATTCCATCATATAAGTTGAAGACTATTTTAAGTAAAGACAATGTTAGCAGAAACTGGCAAACAAACTGTCAAAATTATGGATGTTATAGAATTTTTATGCTTATTTTCATAGGCAGTGACACAACAAATCAGTTTCTCTTACTGAGAATATGTTCTGATATAGCTGAGAATAGAAGGTGAGAGAATTATTAAATTGCCTGCATGTACATTTTTGTCAATTAGTGCTTGTTTGTTCAGAAACATGAAAGTATGTAATAAAATTCCATGATATACAGAAATTTCCAATGAAAAAAATCCATATTCAGAATTTCAAAACTGCTTTGAATTACAAAAACCCTTAGAATTTTGTAATATTTTCTTTTCCAAGTAGCAAATAAGAAGTTAGATTTTAATCTAACCTAAGAAGTTAAGTATTATACTTTTGATATATTTTTCTGATTAAAAAATATAATTTTGCTCAAGCATATTATTTTCATATTTCTAAACAAAATATGAAGCTAAAACAGAACAATTGAAGATTTTTATTTTTCTGATGACTTGTAATACATACCCCTGAAATACTTCCTTTTTTTCTGGCAAATAAAATACAATCTTATGTCATAATTAAATACATCATATTATGTCCTATTCCACTATGATCTAAAAGATGCTTCCATATGTAATGTTTTTAAAAATATGCTTATTGTATTGACCGTCTGTTTTCTTCTTACTTTTCACATTAAAAAAAAATCTATATGCTTTCTGACATACTGGCAGTATGCTTATGGCAGTAAGTTCTAATGCTTAATTATATATTGTTTAAAAGGAAGATTTTTAGCAGTTTTGAGAGGTGTTATATTATTTGAAAGACAACAAAAGACTTGATTTGCATTCTCTGTTCCAATATTTTTTTTAATTGAAAGGCCACCATTCTTTAGACAAGTGTGAATATAAATAAAAATTATGTATGAATCATTAATCATTATTAACTAAATTGCTGAAAAAGATTGTTCTTTTAATCATATCCTGTCTAATCTTAACAGTGATAGTCTAAGTAACTAATCAAGTTGAGCGACTAAAAATATTTTTGTCTTGTGCAATGCAAATAATACCAGTCTTGTAAGTACAGTGTATAGGGACAAGATTTAAACATTACCATTGAAGATAGGAATAGCTGTTCAAAGTAATGTTCAAAAGAAGCTTTTCACTCAGACTAGAACACATGTTATACTGAGGGGCTTAAAATTAAAATAATTTTTAGCACATTAGCTCACAAATTAGAGAGTAACTCACCAACGTTGGTAATAGTGAGCAATACGCCTAAGATCATGATTATCTTGTATTGCGATGTTAATGCCAAACCCTAAACCATCTGGGTTAGGACTGTACTTGGATGAGCAACCTTAAGGAATATAAAAAAGCACTTCAGGCAATTATTCTGGTAGTAGTGATTTAACTGTAGTTTTTTACAACTTCTGTTTGAGCAAGGTATCATGACTGCTTGATGGGAGGAGGAGCTGAGGTTCTGACCATCTGAAGGTGTCAATGAGCTGTTGACATTCTCCAGGAGTGGTAAGTGCTCATGCAAGTTTAATTTCTGTTCAAACTACAGTCTAAGCATAACCAAACAACATCTGCAAACTCTCCACTACCCCTTCCATATTCATCAGCATGTAAACAGATCCCGTGAAATGACACTAAAAGAATGTGTACTATAATTAATCTGTCTTCACAAAGTCCATTTTAAATTACTGTTGCTAATCTTCCATCTATTTTTAGAAAGGGATGGAAAAGCTGGTCTTAAAACACACCTAGGTATTTAATAATCTTGAGCTACCAGAGGAGGCCCCACTGGAAAAAAAAAAAAAAAAGCAGCCCCAAAGGCCTGAGAAGCTTGGGGGCTTCAGTGATGGGGCTCAGTGATGCTATTCATCACTATTTCCATCCTTTATCTTCACAAATCAGTGCCAAATACAACAAGTTTGATGTGCATGTTGAACTGAAAACAAAGACCAGCGCTTCTGGGCTTGTATGTCTGGACATGTGGCTTAGATCCTCCCGATTCCTTAATGAAGTAAAAAACAGACTAACACAGGTAGACCCACATTTGTTTATCATTAAAAGAAGGGGGATATGGCCACAGCACGGTCGTGACAACTACACTATGTACTACCTAACAGTTGAGACAGAGCCTCTTAAAAGTAGGCTGTCTGTCCATTTAAATATGCTTAAATCAAAGCCACCATTTATAATCCATTTAGAAACCTGAAAGAAATGAACATTAGAATTAGTCTGTGAGGCTTAAAAAGAAAAAAAAAAAACAAAAAACAATCTACCAAACAGTATCTTCAGTAAGTCCATTTTTTAGCCCCTCTATTCCTCTTCCTCTCTCCATCTAATACTGTTTCCTTTTTGTGCTTTATCTGGTGGTGGATGAGCTGTTCAGTATTTGCAGTTTTTTAGTGATTCCGAGAACCTCTGGGGACTGAATCATTAGCTTGAAGGCACTATTGTTTGTTATTTTTTGTATTTCAGCAGTGTCTAGATGTCCCACTGTGGACTGAAATCCCACTGTGAAAGGAGCAATAAGAACACATGATAAAAATAAACTCTTGCCACATCGTGCCGCTGGGTAGGAAACGGGTGGAAGCAGATTGTCTTGGGACTGAGGGCAGTGAGGACAAAAAGGCAGCTCTAGCCAAGAATGATGAGGGTTGCAACCCACCCGTGCACGTTTACAGAAATCTTCAAGACCGAGCTTTGAAGATTTATACTGAAATATTCCCTGGCTGATTTACAATTTTGCAATATATTTGCCTTTGATTCACTCCTAAACATGCCCATATGTTGGCATTTTGGTATATGTGAGTCAGGCTTCATCCCTGTAGGTTAGGTCATATCTGAAGTTATTGGAGACAACAAATGATGGAAAGATTTGACATTTTGATATGAGGTAGATGAGAATCTGTCAATACCAGAATTACTCATAACTAAGTTAAAGTTCAAATGGAAAGCAGAAATCTGAGTTTTGTCCATGGCAGACTAATTAGAAACAATTAAACTTGAATTAAAAAATGGGAATGTTTGATTCTACTCCCACAAGTGATGTATGCGTTAATCAGAGCTAAGGCAGTTGATAACAGCGCATATCAAAAAGTTTAGCTGTTTAAACATTTTCTTAAGCCAAAAAAATCCCCTCTACTCAGGACAATGCAGCCACTTGTAGGCTGGTCTATAAACAAGAGCCTCATGATACACTTCATTAGAAAAATTATTGCAACTCTGTGGAAGATAAATGCAAATAAATATTGTATTATTTATTAATTACCATCTACTGTATTATGCATAGACTAACAGCTACTGGACTCACAGCAAGAGTGTTAAACAGGTGATCAGGCAAAGTGACTTGGCAAATTTGAATTAGACATTTAATTCTTGTTAAATTTTGTTGAGCTTTTTTTATGAAGAGACTGTTAATCAAAACATTGGAATTACCTTCTGTTCTTAACATCCAAAATATTATTGAGCATACCAAATCTTCCAGAGAGAGAAGTTAATGGATTTTCAGCTAACGTCTGCAGTACCTAAATATATTTGCCATGATTAATGACTTGTATCATCTTTCTTCAAGCAAATTATTGGAAGCAGTTCATTTCAAAGCTTGCATAAACTGTGACCCTGAAATATTTGAGAAAATTTGGGTTTCAAGGCTCAATACTGCAAGGATGTATGGAATTTTATTGGTATGGAGTAACTTCATTGGCATGAGAAATTATACTCTAATTAAGTATGGTAGAAAGGCAACATGAGTGCCAGTGCTAATCATAGAATCATAGAATCGTTAAGGTTGGAAAAGACCTCTGAGACAATCTAGTCCAACCATCAACCCAAAACACCATGCCTACTAAACCATGTCCTGGAGTGTCACATCCACACATTTTTTGAACACCTCCAGGGATGGGGACTCCACCACCTCCCTGGGCAGCTGGTTCCAATGCCTCACCACTCTTTCAGTAAAGATATTTTCCCTAATATCTAATCTAAAACTCCCTTGGTGCAACTTGAGGCCATTTCCCCTTGTCCTATCACTGGTTGCTCGGGCAAAGAGGCCAACCCCCTCCTCACCACACCCTCCTGTCAGGGAGTTGTAGGGAGCGATCAGGTCTCCCCTCAGCCTCCTCTTCTCCAGGCTAAACCACCCCAGTTCCCTCAGCCGCTCCTCATAAGACTTGCTCTCCAGGCCCTTCACCAGCTTTGTTGCCCTTCTCTGGACACGCTCCAGC
>VZTL01066120.1:12345-24810 GCA_013400535.1 Scopus umbretta | reverse complement strand
AAAAAAAAAAAAAATGGGGGAGGAAACGAGAGAAAAGAAAGTCCTGGGCGCACAGACAGCGCATTGTGTAAGCGGGGTTTAAAGAGCCTGCCGTTAGGTATATTTCATAATATGAAAAGACAGACCGATTTTGGCCCCCTCGCCTGGTGGGATCAGTGCTGTCAGCGCCATTTATTTTCAATCCCCCATGATTTCTGTATCCCCACAACCCTTTTGCATAAAAATGAACCAGAAATGCAGTGAAAACACCTGCTTTCCTGACAGGCCCGATTAAAGCGTTGATTTATCCTTCAAAGTGAGAGCTGATCTGTTGTTCCTGGGGCCTCGCGCTGGTGTGTAATTCATCGGAGGCTGAAGGTCTCCTTTCTGCGCCCCCAGCTTCAGCTGTGGGCGCCTTTTGAACCTGCTTGAGAGTTGGGCTAACTCCGAGAACACCCACCCCAGCTGGAGGCCGGGATTTTTCCATCCCTACGGGTGCAAGTTTCTTGGTCCGTTTTATTAAGTGGCAGTAAATTACGGGACTAATTGGGGAGGCCCCCAAACACAGGGCTGTGTGTTTCTGAGGAGCCAGGCCCGCTCCCACTGTGGGCTCTGGGGAGCGGCTTCACCAGATGGAAAGGAATACTGTCGCTTACTCCCACTTTGTGCTTTCCCATCACTAAAAACGTCGACGCTCGATGTGGAAGTTTTATGTCATGCGGGAACCCTTTACTCCTTTATAGTTAGGTTTTCTTTTGGGGAAAAAGGTTCAAAAGGTTCAAAGCTTTATTACTGTACCTAAAAAATAGATATTTCTGGAACTTCCTGGAAGGTCAAAATGTGGGTCTGCTTTTCAAAAGTAAAACAAAAATTTACTTAGTTTCTTGTGAGTGTCTGGAGACAGTGAATGAGTTTGGCTTGTTGGTGTGTGGCTGTTTGTTTTTGTTTTTTTTAAAAAAAACCCAGCTTGTATCCTGCTATATACTCCAACCCCCCCAAAAATCCCAAAACCTAGTCTTTAAGATATTGTAACAAAATTGCCTTTAGAGTATATTTGACTTATGCACCATCTTTGACCCATTGAACCACTAAGCTATTATAGAACCAGAACATGGTATAAAAGAATGCCGAGCATGTCACTCCCTGTGGATCAATGCTCAAAAACTTCCCAAAGTGAGATTTTTTTTTTTAATTAGAAATCACCTTTTCGCTGAAACTAAAATGTTCTGAGGAAAAAATATATCTGTGTATTGTTATTTATAAACAAAACAGGAACAAACAGAATCATTACATTCAAAGTCTTTGTTTTGAAACAACACTTGGTTTTGAAAAGTTAAGTTAAGGCATAATCTAACAGTAAAAATGTAATGTGCTGTTTCATTTTGGTAAAAACAATGTTTCATTTGACCAGGTGCAACGTTAAAAACATCAGGACAGACTGAAAAAGTCTTTGAAATTAAGCAAAATCTATAAGAGTTTCTATTTTTAAAAAAAAAAAAAAAAGCTATTTCTTTACTGAAGAAATTGCTGCATTATTGGGAACTGGAACATTAATTTTAAAATAACTTTGCTCTAAATTCTTTAAATGGCAGAAACAAACTGTATATAAAATTTACATTTGCAGTTGAGCTAACACTTTGCATAAGTCTACAGCGCAGACAGTTCTCCTCACTGTTTGGAATGTAAAATAACAGCATAGTTTAAATTCTGATGTGAACTTCAGCAGATCTAAGATGTAGCACCACAAAGAAAATGATGAAGCTGCAGAAGTTGAGACCACCTGGCCACTTCCTGACTTCATGTTCAGGTTGAGGTAGGCATGAGTGTGTCCTTGACTGGATGGTTTGCTTGCTTAAGAAGGATGCATGTGCACAGGGCAGGCAGGACTCAGCCAGCCTCAGCTGAATGTTGGTAGCACACATGCCAAGAAGGTCTTGGGTTGCCTGTTTAATCCTAAAAATTTGACTCATGACCTTTAGGTGTCTGGAAGTATGATTTAATCAACCTCAATGCATAAAAATCGAGAGCTTTCTTTGCAAAAACAAAAACACATCCTGGGTCTGCAATAACATGTAGATAGATGTTGGGTTATAATACAAAACCATCAGAGAACAAAACTAGCAGCAGTGTTGTGGTTTAACCCCAGTCAGCAGCTAAGCACCACACAGCCACTTGCTCACACTCCCCCTGCCCTGGTGGGATGGGGGAGAGAATCAGGGAAAAAAAAAACCAACCTGTGGGTTGAGATAAAGGCAGTTTAATAGGATAGTAGAGAAAGAGAAAATAATAATAATAGTAATGATAAAAGAATATACAAAACAAGAGATGCCCAATGCAATTGCTCACCACCCGCTGATCGATGCCCAGCCCGTCCCTGAGCAGAGATCACTGCCCCCTGGCCAACTCCCCCCAGTTTCTATACTGAGCGTGACGCCATATGGTATGGAAGAGCCCTTTGGGCAGGTTGGGTCAGCTGTCCTGGCCGCGGTCCCTCCCAGCTTCTTGTGCACCCAGCAGCACATGGAAACTGAAAAGTCCTTGACTGGTGTCAACACTACTGAGCAACAACTAAACCATCAGAGTGCTATCAGCACTGTTCTCGTACGAAGTCCAAAACACAGCACTATAGCAGCTACTAGGAAGCAAATTAACTCTGAATTAAGCTGAAACCAGGACAAGCAGTTATTAATGTCAAAGAAATTTCGTCTGGTGAGCAGTGGGAAGGTAAGGTACTAAAACATCTGCTTATTCCTTGTCTGTCATTGCCTGCCTTGGTCTTCGCCTGACTTGCCCTATGCTATTTTCCTGTTTAGACTAGCACGTGGCTTGCAGCCCTACAGACAATAAACACAAACTTTGATTTTAATGCAGGCAAAACTCTTACAGCTGATATGCTTTTAAATAGAGAAAAACGTCTTTAAGAAAATCTAAAACAGTGCATGACAAAAATAAAATTCCTGAAGATTTGTGTTGACATAAACACTACTTTTTGCTGAAAAAGACAACTGTCAGAAATAGATAGCCAAACTATAATTTTGTTTTGTTTTTGCAAAGGAGGAGACATTTTGCATGAAAATGGTCAGTCCTGATTTTGGCCTGGTGGATATGAGTTATTAGTCTTTATGTTAATTTTAGTTGCTGCTGGAAGAAAAACTTTGTCAGCTATGACTGGCTAATGCAGATTTAAACAAGTGCCACACATATTACAAAACGCCACCATTCTTTTTCATTTATACAGAGCATAAAAGAATTTTTTAGTCTCCCTCATCCATAAATGTGACCATCCCACAGAACCCTTCTCATTGCTAGTTCTTTGCTTGAGTTCCCTTCAAGCCATATTTTTCTTCACCCTCCATGAAATTGTAAATGAAAATTCAGTGCCCTCTCCCTCCTAAATTTCCATTTTCACCTACCTTCTCTCTGTGTAGAATATATAAGCTATATATATACACAACATAATATACATACAAAGTACATGTGCACCTGTGCACATTTACGTTGTATAACACAGTTATGAATAGAAACTTTGAAAACATATCTTAGAAAGACTGTAAAACTCCAAGTCATTTAGGAACAAATCACTCCTTAGGAAGTTCAGAGGTGTTTAAAGTGTTGCAAAAACAAGCCTTTGAGAATGTCAGTTCCTCTGTTGTTCCTTGTATATATCAAATTCAGTGGTGCACCATAGAAAATAGCACTGAATCCTATTAAAGTGTTCCTAATGTGAATAAAGGTAATTTATACAGGTTAAAACCTATGTCCGCCAGCCCTATGTTGCTCTGCACTAGTATTGATATATTATGGCATGTCCTGTTGGAGACTTGATGGAGCAGTAGATGATGTGAGGAGGGGGAAGTGGAGTGGAAAAGGGATCAGGCAGGAATTCTCCCTCCATAGCCTCAGTTAAAGACATTATTCAGATGATTTAAGATAACTGTATCCAGAGCCAAACTTATTTCTGACTTGAATTTTTGGCATCAGAGGTGAAACAACTGAACAGGTTTAACAGCTTCTGAGGAGAAGCATGCATGGCGTCTCAGGCATTGACATGTTACTCTCCTCTACATGTTTTTGCTGATGCACATGTCCTCTTTCTGGACAAAACCTACTGATAACTCAAATGAACTTAAAAAAATATCAGCCTTGGATTTAGATTAGCCTTTCTGCTTGGCCCTATTACCATTTCCCAAAGAGTCCAGCCTCAACATAATCCTTATCTTTCTATCCAGTTTCTCCAGTGAGATATTAGAAAATTATGCAAAATACTTATTTGACTTTCTGTGTGTCAAGTAGAATGAAATATTGGGATGATATATAGGTACAGGACCAGTGGTTCTGTATCATTTCCTTGTTATGCTTTATCAAGCCTTTATTGAGAATGTTTCAAAGGATGTTTTCTTTACTCATGTGTTACACCTTGTGGGCTCTCACAGTGGTGCTCTTTGTGAAGAAATATTAATGATTGTTCCTAAGTATATAGCAAAAAAAAGAAAAAAATTGTAGGTCTTAGTAAACTCTCTAAAACAAAATGAAGGAAAACCTTCAGAGGTAAATCTCCCAGTAAAGGCTTGGCAACCCTGAAACAGATTTGCAGCCAAATCTCTTTAGCTTGAGGTAAGCACAGAAGGCATCTCTCAGTGAAATTCTGGCAAATATCCACAGCTTAACTGTGATTGAAAAAAAAATACAATAGAAAATAGAAAAGAAAGCCATACCTGTTATTACAGACAATATATAATTTTTAAGGTATTTTTCTGACAAAATGCTTAGTTTTACTTTTTAGAGTAAGTTTCTCTGTATAAAGCAAAATTGCTTTCTTATACAAACCAGAGCAGCTTTATGAATTTTAAATCACTTACCCATAGCACATATAATAAACTTTGGATGTTAGACACAACTGGTTTGAATAAAATATTTACTTCTCTTTTTAGTCTTTAAAATGTTACTTAGTCTAAAAGATATTTTAATAAATGCATAAAACATGTTCATCAAAATGCAAAATTAATAGCATGCATATTTCTTTCCAGATATTTTTGTAATTGATTTTGCCGAGGGTAGTTTAGTTCAGATGCAATCTCTTTTTGTTCACTTAGAGCCTGTTCATTATATTTTATATAATTTCACTGTATTTTCTACATCATGTATTTTTCATACTGTAAAATTTTAATTTTAGCCTTATTACAGAATGGTTCTATTTACTGCTATGTGCCATATAGACTCATATGAAAAAGACCAACTTGCTTTATTAAAAGAAATGAACTTGACCTCAATGTTGCATTTTCCAATGGTTAGAGCTAGACCAGACTAAAGAACCTTGCATACAAATCTCATGTTGCTCATAAACATTGAAAACCAAACCCTGAATACTGCCCTGGAGTTTTGCTGTTGAATTCAGCAATACAAGGCTTTACCTTGATGTCTTCATATTTGTACAATATATAGAACTCCAGTTCTGCAATGTGATCTGGCAGTCATGACTACAATGGGACTTCTCGTAATACATTCATGCAGAACAATCTCTCCTGGGAATAGAAACAGAAAAAATTGTGGCTCAAGGTAAGCATTTAGGGATGCTGTAGATGTTTGGAACGCCAGCCATAGGAGTACAGCATGCCCAGAGAAATTTTGTTTATCAAACATGTGGTGGTCTAGAAACAGGAAAAAAAAAAAAGACCAGTAACATACGGTACCTGGAGGTAACTATCTCTTCATCTAAAACAAAACAAATATTTTTATTAAGGAAGAAATAGCTAAAATATCTAGAGAGGGTTTCTTTACAAAACATAAGCAGAAAACTTAACGGCCTGGCAAGACTAATTTTTTCTCTTTTCTTATTTAAAGTATTCTCCTATTTAATAACTGTACTGCATAGTCTGTGCAACAATAACCCAGAGAGCTGTTATAAAAAGGTTCAAATATACGGTCAGAGTAGACTACTGTCTTCCCAGGGATTCAAATAGCTGCAAGTCAAAGTTACCACAGGCAATGCCTGACTGGACTTATTAAGTCTTCTCTTGACAAGACCTTTCTTAGGATAGACATCACCAGAGAGAAAAACTTACTCAGACTATGCATATGGAAGCTAGTTTTTACTGACAAGTGGGCACATGTATTAAAATCTAAAAGGACATCTTAGGATCAGACAGACACTGTAGTTGCAGGCAAAGGAACCAGTGAAAATTAAACTAACCATGGCAAAGCTTGACTTGATGAGGATTTATCATTTAGCTTTGGTTTATTTAAAATGTTTTCCCTGCACATATACAAGGATATTCACCTTTAATACTTTTGGTTTTAGCATCTTCTGTTGATTTTACTGCTGAGAGGTTGTAGTCAAAGAGAAAAAGAAAGTTAGAAAATGATTTAGAGCAACATGTCCTTTTGTCATGCCATGATTTGAGTCTACATGGCTCTAGTTTTAAAGCTTGAAGAGAACAGCAGCATATGGTCAATAATTCATGCTCTCTAATTAAGCACCGATGACTGTGCCTAGATGAATTTTATTTTAAACAGAAGTATGTCCTTAATGTTTTCTGTAACAACAAGTAGTCAGAAAAGAAACTGTGTTTGTTTTCCCAGTTGGTTCAGAACATGGCAGTGGATTCAGTACAGGTTTCATCAATTCCTTTGATGATTTTGTTCATGGTCTTGGGAGACTTGCCACCAAAATCTGGCTTTGTATGCGTATATCCTCAGTAAGCTGCATATATCAAGGAAACTGATACTGTGTATTCTCACTGCCTACAAATAGCCGATCTTCCTCTACCTAGGATAGAAATGTAGTTTGAGTTAATTTCTATGAGTCAAAAGATGTTTGAAAGCACACTGCAAAGAAACTAGCACTTTAGGTTAGCTAAACTTACATTTTGACATTTTATCTCCCTTATTACATACATCTGCTTTTAATATCCAGCTGTGATATAAATAAGCCACCTATTAATACTTCAGGCTAGTGCATGTACCCTAGTCCACCTCATTGTTTGTGGCCAGTCTACCTTTTGCTAAAGACCAGTCCAGACTCATAAACACCATCAGGCTTGTTCATCTTTTAAAAGGGGGATGCCTATTGAATACTTATAATTAATTACACTGTTGATTATATAGGCGTGAATTGTCTGCCTCTTGCGAAGATTAGATTAAAGGGGAAGTAAGACCAAGTCCCTCCCAAAAATATGAAGTAAAATACAGGTTTGGGGAGGGTGCTGTAATGAAAGCTGACCTCATGCAAAAATATGACAGCTGTATGTAGTGTTTAATGGACTGTTAGTCTACTCATACAATCAAGTGCACAGCATTGTCAGTTGTAGCTGCATTTGCATATCGAATGTCCTTCTGTTCCCTTCAAAGACCATTACCCGTAATTAGTCTGATAGAGTTCCAGCATTAAGGAAAGAAGATTGGCTATGGGAATACCTAGGAGTACATTTCAGCTTTCTGGAAAAGCCATGGCTTAGTTTGGTATTTTTGTATACATAATTGTCTTGCGGTCGCACTGGAGGTAGTTGTTTAAGTAAGAAGATAGTGATCAGAAACCACAGAAAGATTATACCAGTGCAGTGGCAGAATAGAAGCCTTGTCATGGCATAGCAAAACAAACAATTGGAATACCAATTCGCTTCTTTGCACATGTTCAAAAGTTATGTCAAAAAATTGAATCACTTCTGTCTGGTGGAGCAATAGAAAAAGGTGCAAGATTAATTAGTGCCTATCACTGAAGGCAAAGGACAGGATGACATCTATTACTGAATGTAGCTCAAAGCCTTTTTCTGCCCTTTCATGCTCAAAATGGTAACCCTAATATAGGTAATGCTACCTCAGAATACACAATACTTTTAAAATTTAGAATTCTTTCTTTCATATTGCTCTATATTTGCAAAGTACCTCAATTTTAAAATAGGACCTTAGAAAAAATGAAAAGCAATAGCCTATCTCAGAGGATTACTTACCTAAGGTAGAACTTGTTTAAGGGTATGTATCCTGGTCATATTAAAGAGGATGAAGAACTATTTGGGATATTTTTCCCTATTCTTTGAAGACAATTAGAGAAAAAAAATATAAACAGAGAAAAACCCACAAAAGAAAACATTCCTTATAACAAACACTTATCAAGGGATTGTTCAGCATTTGTACTCAGCTTTGAAAAACACTATTTCTACTTCCTACCTGAAAAAAAGCTTGCAAGCTTGAGAGTTTGTCTTTTCTTTTAAGTTTTTTAGTTGGCCAAATAAGAGATGTTATCTACTGCATAATACTGAAGTTGCGTCTTACCAGCAAGAAATACAGTCTCCCCGTTGTAATAATTTCTTATGACAATATTTATTGCAACTTCCATCCAAATTTCTAAGCCCTAACATTAAATTTTTTTTTGTACTTGGCTGTATCTTGCAACAGTGAATATATTCATTGTAACATAATTAAATAATTGAGTGGCAAGGCACAGAGTTCACTGGCACAAGTTCTTGCATGTCAGAACATTTTGATGAGCAGCTCATGAGAGAGACTACAGCTTACCTGGAATATGAAATAGGAGACATGAATTTGGCAGGGCCTTGAGTTACCCTGTACAAACTTTTTGAATTGGCTTGTGACACCATTCAAAATGTACCTAAAATACTGGTTTTCTGATCACAAGGCACAAATCTGGCACATGATTCAAGGAACAAGGATACAAAAAAAAAAATCATCCCCCAATAAAGGCTCTGTGTGTATTTTTGTGCCAATGTTATTAGGATCATAAAATTCTTATGAAAATAAAAATATTCCTCCTTTAAAAATAAATTTTAAAAAAGAACAGTGTTTTCATTTTGACATTGTCAACTTCTGGCTCTACAGTGACACGCGGATATGTGTCAGCCCAGAGGATATTTTTCCAGTAACACAGTGTTCTGAATAAGTTATTCATGAACACATGAGAAATGGACAAGTTCCGTTAGCTTCCCTTTTGATTGAGAAAACAACTGCAACAACTTAGGTCCTCCTTTAAATTCCTATTCCAAACTTTCTCAGATTTGAATGAGCTTTCTGCTCATGGTAAATCCCAAAAAATATATGACATGATTTAAACATTTTTAGTTAACAAATGCTGTTATCAAAGAAGTGAAAAAAAGAAGAAAGAGTAAAAGAGCTCATGCCACATATTTTGCAAAAAAGATCCTGAGATGTTGGGACATCTTTATCTTTTCTGATTTGCTGATTTGCTTAAGAAATGCATTTCAAAGGATGAGGGAAGTAAAAACATTAACAATTAGTAGGTGACTAGAAGGTGGCAAAACCAGCAGCATAGTAGAAAGCTGGTTTAGAGTCAACATTTTTTCAAAAGTCCTAGAGGAATGGAATTCCTACTCAGCAGACTTGTTCTGTTTCTACCCTTAAGGGCCACTGTAAGGTTGGAACAGTGAAACAACAATATATTTTCTAACTTGACACTCCAGTATAAGCTTGTATAGCCAGCAGGTGAGGAAGCTCCCTTTGAGAAACATTTCTGGTCCTTTTCCTGTCCACCAGTGGCAGAAAATAAATTTCACTGGTGGAAGGTCTTCTATTTTATTTCAGGAAGCGGGATTCTGTTCCTTGCCATAAAGAAGTCTACAGGTCATGTCACCTAACAAATATATGTTTATTTTAATTATTTTTTCTCTTTCTGTATTCATTATTTTAAACAGAATGAGGCTTGAGTCTAGCAGGCCTAAATGGAATAAAACTTCCACTTTCAAAACTATTTGTTTTCCCCATCTCTTCCCCTGCACAGGAAACTCTTATTATGTGGCTTAATTAGAAACATATTTCTGGGATGGGAATGTACAAGACATAATGTTAGCCAGCTGAGGAACAGAGACAGACTTCTTTGGAAATCTACTATCTGATGAAACAACAAAGGTTTGGGAATGAATTATTCAAGACCATACTCAAACTATTCAGGAACCCTGATATGGGGCTTTAAAAAAACAAGCCCGGGATCTGTTTAGTGAATTTCTCCAACTTGGGTCTCTTGAGGTTTGATGGGCTCCCTGTATGGGAGTAAGAGAGAAACACATTTTTATGATCTTGGGAATGGAAGGAGAGGGGATATTACCATTAATGATGTGCCAGCATTTCCACCACTAATTCATATCTACAGGGAGGGCTGTATCACAGTTACATTGATTCTGCATGGATGCATCTACCATGAAAACTAAATTTGATTTATACACTCTATATACTTTGAGCCAAGCATATAAGAGGGTAATCGTGCCTGAACATTCTCTGTGACAAGACAAATATCTTGTGTAAGTGGGTGTGTATGCGTGTGCACATGTATCTGATTTTTCAATTACAAATTCCAAGTTTCTCAGAAAAGAAAAAATTTTCTGTGAAAAACATTTTGTCAAAAATCTTTTTTTTTTAATGGCAAAAAAAGAGGAAAGGTCTAGATATAAAAATTATACTATTAGATTTATAAATGATCCGTATAACCAAGCCTTTCAGAGTTCTTGTATGAGCAGCTGAACTCTCTGTTTCCACACAGACATGCATGAAAGCAGACATCTTTACAAGGTCTAAGTCATAATGAACATTTACTACTCAGCTGTGGACCGTGGACAAAATAATTAACTCTGAATTTTTGGTTTATCCATCATTTATCCATAGTAATAATTGCTTCAGACAAGTCAACAGCTATTTTATGAAAATATCATATAAAAATTATATAATCACAGTTTAGAAACTTTATGTCAATCATTTGAACTACCTGTTTTTACTCCAACAACATGCCAGAAAGTTGAATAACTAAAGCCATATTTGATTTCAGTTACTACCTATATTTTAAAAACATCTCTAAAGTAATTTCAAGATCAGCATAATCACCCCTGTAGAAGTAACTCGGCCTTCATCTCAACATGAGTAACATTGCTGCATACAGAGATACTGTCTATCAGCAGTGATATTACCAATTCACAAATTATTTGCTTATAAACCTTGTAAAGTGCCAGAAGATCCTGTTCTTTTTCCATTTCTCCAGAAATTCCAATTATTTACTTGTTATGTTAGTCTGAGCTTATGAGGGCAATGGCAAGATGGAATTGTTAATACACGAAAACGGGACACAAAAACTTAAAATGAACTGTGTAATCTGAACAGAACTAGATTTAAGCCAATTTAAATCACTTTAATGATTTAAGCCAATTTAAATCACTAAATCACAGGCAAAGAATCTCACAAGGCACTTACTGCTGAAGAGCATGATGATCTCCAGTTCTAACATTAAGTTTCATCATCTTTTTCTGCCTTGCTAGGGTACAAGGATAAAGTCACTGCTAAAATAACTGTATTTCAGCCAAATAAACTTGGGTCATGATTAGCTCAGAAGTGGCTGAGAGAGGCAAATACAGCCACGCTCCTCTGATACGGCTCAATCTCTTCGTCTTTTGAGTAGTCTCAATTGCATTGCCATAGTTACTGCCTTCCTCTCATGGTGTTGCTTACATATGTTCACGCTGGGGTTGATGTTATATCATCTCTTAAGCTTTTCTTGTATATGTATACGTTTAGACACCATGTAATGTAATTTTATAATAGTAATGTATGCTATTGATTAGCATTTGGTGTCAAAAGAGCAGTGCTTGTTTTCAGCTGTCAAAAGAACAAAAATGATCAGACCACTTATAAATGTGTTGTTTTAATACATGGATGAACCTAGTCTAAAGCTCTATGGTATACAGTAACTTCTTCAATAAACAAGGCTGTAATACAGAGAGATTTTGGCATTTCATTGTGTTTTCTACACTGAGTCAGCTGCTATTGACAAAAAATGCCTGAGTGACTTAAAAGTCTCTGTCCTACAGAAAGTCAGTATGATCTGAGCTCTTCAGCCTCTTCTGAAAATGAGATGTACTCTTCTAAGCCACTCAGGCACTGCAGAAAGTATTTTATGCCTACTAATTTCACAGACAATTTCATGGAAATTATAATTAGGTAGTGAAAACTTAATTACAAAATGTATGCTTTCATGTTAGAAAAAAATTATACTAAATTAAGCCTGTTGTTACTGGAAAATAAGACAGAAATTGCATTAAAATAGCTTAGCTTTGAATTAAGGGAGAGGATCAACAGTGTTCTAACTTTGGGCATTTAAAACACATACAAACATTTGACCCAGCTACTAATAGATATAGTAGCATTTACATTTGAATACTTGGTTGTGTGGGATTTGTTATTGTTGTACAGAGCACATCAAAAAGATCGAAAATTCTCAGTTTTGCAATTCTCAAACTAATTTGCATCTGTAAAACCAGTGTTATAAATGTTGACTGGACCAACGTTATTTTTTCTTTTTTCCCAAGGGTGAATCAATTCAACAAATAAAAATGAACCATTTGCTAATCTAAAGGAAAATTTTGTTATAAAACGTACTGGGCATATCTTTTGTCTTTTCAACATTAACTTTTCTAAGCTAGAAACATAGTGAAATATGCATTCAGGTTTTGGTTTTATTTTCCTTTTTTTTTTTTT
>VZTL01066120.1:0-12337 GCA_013400535.1 Scopus umbretta | reverse complement strand
TTTTTTCCCTTTTTTTTTTTTTTCCTCTGGGTTTTTTTTTTTGCTTTTGTTTTTTTTGGTTGTTGTTCTTTTTTGTCACTGGAGATGAGGAGATGAGAATTTCTGCTTATTTGCTATTCTGATTTTGAGACTAATAGTCATGATAGTTTCATAGCCTGCGAAAAGTCCTAGCAGTTTTTTGATTAAATTTGTGTTAGTGTAGATTCAGCCTGAAGTCAACTTTGACTCCTATAGGTGGTTTAAATACTCTGGGAACATCTCCTTTATGTGATGTGTGTGAGATAGGCATTGAATTACAAAAATGAGTTATGGAGCTTTGACTGGGAAAGTTCATACTTTGAAAGAGATCTGTATTGAAAAACAAGCTGTAAATGCAAAGAAGGAAATTCTCTGTGTAGGAGAAGGACAATAAAAACCCTTAAGAACCCAGATTAGGAAAGGTTGATTTTAAAAACAGAATCTTGGTAAATCATAGACTGAGAAAACAAAGTAACTGCTGCTGAATTCTGCCAGAAGATCCTATTTTCCCCTTTTTGCTCTTGTTCTCATTACTGCTTTCGTAATAATCTGTCTCACACTATATAAACTCAAGGAGTTCAAAGCAAGCTTTCAAATCTGTAGCATACAAGGCCCCATTATTATAAAGCACAGAGCATTCACAGTGTCCATATTCATGAAGACTAGTTTTGAGTGCATTGTGTCAAATCTTGAATGAGTCCATGCCGCATCGCAATACATTTAATAAGTATTTTTATTTACATCACAAAATTGATTTGGCTATAAGAATGATGTTAAAGCATGACAGTCACCACAATGGATGAATTTCTGCTCATTTCATTTCCCTGTGGTACTGAATATTCTAACAGCATAGGCACGTGATGTAACTGTTCAAGTACTGTATGCTCCAGAACTGCCTTTGCTATGACCATCTCCGTATACCTCTGCCAGTGCAAGCAAGCCACAAGGCTTACTACTGACTAAACAAGGATGTCTGGAAGCAGGAAAATCTGCCATCAGCTTTTCCCTATATATTATCCTTTAAGTGAGACCAAAAGCGGCGTGAATTGTTGCATGTCGAGATTCAAACTTAGAAGGCCCTTTCTGTATTGCATCAAGTGGTAGTTCAGGCATCCTGTTTTCAAATTGGAGGTGGCCATATTATTGTTTTACCTTCTTGTTTCTACCTGACCTGCACTTGTTGCTCAGCCGTAAGTCCCATAGACTTTGGTTAGAAATACAGCAAAAGGAAGGGTTACTCTTTATGGCCTATGCTTTCCATAGCTTAAATACCACAGAAGCTACAACCAAGTGAGTTTTAACATCTTTATTTTAATTATGTGTAATTAAATGTACTATCAGAATTCCCTACAGTAGTTCTCCAAATGATTCTCCTCAATTAGTGTAATGACTTCACTGATTTTCTGAAGAGCAAAAATAAAAATAGAAAAGAAAGAACCACAGCAAAGCGACAAATAAATAAGGCAGGCCAATCTGAGATATAATCTTTGCTTGATCCATATCAAACAATAGGAGTAATTTATGCTTGGAATGACAGTTGTTAAGCTTTACACCTTTTATTAAAGAAATTTTCAATATAGTCAGCAGTGATAATCTCTGCAATCCATATTATTTTACTCAGTCTAGTAAAATATTGCAACAAATAATGAAGGAAAGTTAATATATTGATAGTTTTTTGTTTGATGTTGCACTTGTGTGAGTATCCTCAAGCTACCCTGGCCCAATATAAGAAAACCAAACTGGAGTGATTTCCTAAAATAGGAATTTAATGTTAATTTAATTATGATCTCCGCAACTGAAGAAAAGTTGGTCATCACTTACTGCAAGTCAACAAAATGAGCTTACAGTAGAGATGCAGAAGCCCTGTGAAATAACCTATAAGAAATATCTTAGTCAGCAGAAGAATAAGGCATCAGGTTTAAGCAAAATGTTGTTCCTGTGGCAGAGAGAGAACAAACCATACCCAGCATATGGCACTTGCCCCTCTGTCCTGGACTGTTTTGAGAGAGAGAAAAAAAGGATTGTCACCCTTTACACCAAGGCACTCTACCTGGGTCCTGTGTGCCCCCAAAAAACATACCAAAACTTTTCTTTGTGTCCAAAGAATAAAGCAGACGCAGCATGCTATGGCAGTGCTATGAAAGAGCCCCTGAATCCTCCCTCAAGCAGCCTCGTGTAAATCTGAGCCCAGGGTACTATCATTTAGCCCAAACCCTGAGCTTTTATTACATACTGAACCTGGTGACATTGGGAAAAAAATGCAATGTCATATTCATCCACTGTGCATTGATAGAAACTGATAGGCATGCATTAGTCTTGACAGCAAGCACTGAATAACTGAAAGCTGTGTACAAAAAAGTTGAAGCGTTGCCATAGATTAAATAGATACCATGCATAGATTGATAGGTACATAGATTTTCTTTTTGAGGAACAAAAAACAACAACAAAAAGGTGGCTTACCCAAGACCCATATGCGGGATGAATTGGTGACAGAACCCAGCTTAAAGCTAAAAAAGAAAAAAAGCAACACACAACTTTGAAAGTTCCCATGTTTGTACATGTCAAATCCTGACATCTTTCCCTTGAAAGGTTGGTTCATTTTATAATACATCTATGCACAATGTCTCTGCACTTTTAGGAATACTGATTAGACAACTGAGAGCTCAAACAATAGCTCTTGCAGTGGGACTGCAAATATTTTTCAGATTATTTTTACTTGTGAGAGGGAAGGATGGAATAATGCTAATAAAGAAAACTGTCAGCTATAGAAACAAACCAAAATTTTGATTTTGTAAAGACATATTCTGACCTGAGTGAAATCAATAAATGAGAAAACATTTTTGAAGCACTGGCTTCCTCCCTGGGTACAGTAGAATCTGCAGGGAGAGGATACAGTCCTCCCATGGCAGAGCTGAGCAATAGCTGTGCCAATCTTTGATCCTGCTCTTCTGCCATCTTCTTAGGACGAGAGGAAATGGCCTCAAGGTGCACCAGGGGAGGTTTAGATTGGATATTAGGAAAAATGTCTTTACTGAAAGAGTGGTGAGGCATTGGAACAGGCTGCCCAGGGAGGGGGTAGAGTCACCATCCCTGGAGGGGTTCAAAAAACATGTGGATGTGGCACTTCAGGGCATGGTTTAGTAGGCATGGAGGGGGTTGGTTAACAGTTGGACTAGATGATCTCAGAGGTCTTTTCCAACCTTAACGATTCTATGATTCTGTGATTCTATGATTCTCCAATGTGGAAAGCACCCTACCCTCAGACATGAAGGCTTATTCTCTTCAGACGTGGCCAGAAATTACTTTTCCTTGCTCCATCTGCATGTGCAAAATTGATGACACAAGATTTTTCTCACTTTGGATAGATTTATGTTTGATTTGTTACAGATACCTTTTCTGACCTTGAACCCTTTGTCCTCTCACTATAAATAGCTGGCAAAGTCACACTGAACAGAAATGGAGGTACATGCTAGCATCTCCCCGTATTATATTACTTCATGTAGCTGATTGTGTAAGGGGCACAAGCCTGCTGGGAGATAAAAATGTAGCACGGTACTCTTAGCAGTATATCCGCAAAAGAAATCTGCTGTCAGCTTCTGTATTGATGCCCCCGTAACTAAAATAAAAAGGAAGCACAGGACAAGGCTATGTAGAACTAAAGTATAGGGGAGTCATAGGAGGCTGTGTGTATGTATACAGCAAGCTCCTGATCTGTCTGCAGAGTCATGCGTGCGTGACCTGCTTGCTTGGTCCTAGGCTCTGGGCGTGGGGTGGTACTTTGCTGGCATCTGTGGTGTTCTGCATCTGTTGTACTATGAGGGGGGTCGGAGCCGCCAGTGGCAGAGCGAACATGCCACTTTCATGTTCGTGGCGCAGGGAACATGCCGTGTGGAAACAACACTCCTGAAAGCTCCCTGGGAACCTTCTGCCTCCTGTGTGTGCAGGGGGACGCTGTGACTCTGATCTGTGGAATGGAAATAACATAACATATAGTGGTCTGCAAACCATCTGTGGGACATTTGCTTATGGTCTACAAGGAGCTAATTGGTTACATGATACTGCTTCTTCCCTTTGTTTTTAACTGGAAAAACAGAAAGAATGAAAGGAATAAATAATGTAAAGCATAAAACTGGACAGACATCCAAATATATAAACACTTGCTGCACTACAGTACTGGGAACATCCCCAGGTAACACATTGATACATATTTTCATGCTAGTATGAATTTGGCCCATCATATATATATATACACACACAGAGTTTTATTCCTCAGATATGGGGTTGTTGTAGCTGCCATGACATTGCCATACTGTTACAGTTCCCAAGTGCTTTAAACGGTGACTATAGGTTTGACAAGCACGTGAATTCATCATGTCAAATAAAAAGGTTTACATCAGCAACAGGCCTGCTGCTTGCAGGCAGCAATAGGCGCTTTCCTCTAGGAAGGTTAGGATTTTAGGAGGGACTCTTTCTCTCTGGAAAGATCTCCTGGGTTAGAAATAGTTGGATTACTTCAGTTAAGAATTATGTCTCCCAGGTACAGCTGAGACGAAGAGGTAGACAGCATCCATCAATAACTTTGGGCTGCAGGATGCACAGCTTTAATTTAATTGTACATTCTTAATTGAGTTTGTATTTGTAATTACAGCTCTAAATTTTAATAGAAATGTTTTCAATAACAAACTACTTTCTTTCCTGAAGAAATATCTCTGAACTGTGCAAAAATCAGTACTCTTATTAATTTGACAATGCGTAATGAAAGATAGCTAGCATTTCTATTTCATTATTATTATTTGTTCATCTTGAGATCTAATCTAGCACCCAAAGCTGCTGCAGAACGTAATTTCTTTTATATATTTTTAGTTTGTAATCAATTAGATATGTATAACAGCTACAAAATTTGTAAGAAAAGCATTCCTTTAAAATTAAATCTGTATTTTACTTCAGATTTGCAAGAAATAAAAATTAAATCAAGACTCACATGAATATTTTAATTTTATTATTGTCTTTAACTAAAACTGTGTAATCTTTTTTAGTTTTTCAAAGCTGGGGAAGTTAATATTTTGTGATTTATCACTCTTTATGAATACTATTTCTAATGAAGGTCTAGGATATATCAATGTATCTAGTTTTGGCACATGAAGTGCTGTTTGAAATGTCTGAAACGGTGTCTGGAATGGTGTTTGAATACCACGGCACTTTGAATGGGCCAAAGAGGTGGCTAATTGCCATCCTCACTAAAAGTAACTTGTTAATCTAAAAAAGTATAGCATATTGCCAAGCTGAACCATTGCCTTTAGAGACACACGTGAGAAAGGGGATGCGTACTGAAACCCCAAACTGTAGAGTTCGTTATGTGTTGTACTGCTAACAGTTACAAGTATATGGAAATGAAATTTTAAGGATTGAGTCACCCAAATTGAGCCAGATTTAACCATATC
This sequence comes from Scopus umbretta, assembly GCA_013400535.1. Classification (NCBI taxonomy): domain Eukaryota; kingdom Metazoa; phylum Chordata; class Aves; order Pelecaniformes; family Scopidae; genus Scopus; species Scopus umbretta. The sequence continues at coordinate 6,878 of VZTL01066120.1, read as the reverse complement.
TGACATTTCAAGGTCTCACTGCATTTTCTAGATTCCACTGTGATTTAAGAAGAATTGGTGCTGAAACTGGTCATGAGGAACTTTGCAACACAGTAATGAAAGCAAGTAGTTTCCAAATTTACAAATGGCCCATATTTGTATTATGCCACCTCAAAACCTTTGATCCTAGTATGATCATTCCTTGTAACATATAAAAGCTGGAAAAAGTTCTCCCTAATAAAAATGCAGGAATTTGTTTACCTAATAGGTATATCTTAGGAATTTATGCATATATAAGTTGTTATAAATACAGCATTGATTGTCTTTTTTGGAAGAATTAAGTAATACATGATTTTTGATGTATGATCTGATGGGAGGGGGTTGTTTTGCTTTAGGTTTTTTTCACCCAGTCTTTTGATTTGCTACTTCTTCACTTTGGATTTCAAACCTGCTGTTTCTTAAATGATTGACAGATAACTTTCCTGGTGCTCATTTTTGGTTAAAAGTTAGGACTAAGAATACCAGTTTGCTGAAAATAGATCTTTCCAGACACACCATGTGCTGTGAAACTTCACATCAAATTTCCTTTTATAGTTGTAAGTGTCAGGTCCTGAGGGGCACTAATAGGTGCTACTGGCCCTGACCAGCTTCACCTGTGGCCCCCACCTACACCCCTGGCCAGTGGCCTGGAGATCTATTTAATCTCTGTCTCTTTTCCTGAGCTGTCCTTTGGTTTTCCTGGATCTTTAGCCCTGTCTTGTTTGCTTGCTCTTGCTCAATGCTTGCTGGAGGGTTGGTGGGACCTGCTGTTTCCCAGCTTCCTTAGAGGAACTTCCCTGTGTTTGTGGCCACCTGAAAGCAGGTAGGTGCTTCCCTCACTGTTTCACCAGGGGGACTTGGTTGCTACTGTCTACCTACAAAAAAATGCCTGATTTGTTGGAAGTAGGGGAATGTGCTCAGTACCCTTGGAGTTTCTTGAGAGTAAGAACAGGTTTTGGAAATGGGATGTTGAGGCTATAATCTTTAATGAGTGCAACAGTGGGTGCCTTCAATTACTGAAACTGGTTGAGTTTGTTACTTTCCACTTTTCCTCATGCTAGCATCTACAGGTGCCAAATGCATCCAAGCCACTGCTATTAATGACTACGGAAAACTTTAGTCAAGGAGGAGTATAGTTACTTGTGAACTATAAAACTTAATGTGGGAGAACTAAAGAAGTTTTTCTAGGTGACTGAAAAAACATCTCCTTAAGAAATTTAGTGATGAAAGAGCTTTGTTTGTGCAAGAATCTAACAATAAAAAAAAAAGGGGGGGAGGCAAAATTTGAATTAGCTGTCTTGGAAAAAACCATAAAAATAGAAATGGAAATAAAGCCACTGATAACAGATATAGCAAGCAGCCAAGGCTGGTGGAGAGTATCCACTATATTTCCTTTCTCCAGCAAGCACTGGAGGCTCACCAGGGACCATGAGACAAGTCTTTTGGTCACCAAAGTGCTTTCCTTATTGTAAGCAGCCTTCCTCTAGCAGTGTTCCCAGCCCCAGCTGCTTCCTGTCAGGGTGCTTGCAGTGGGAACCAAGTGCCTTTGATCACACCAACCCACGCACTGGCCTCCCACCGTGGCTCTGGTTCCCAGTATTCCCAGCTTTCCCACAACCACCCACCAGGGCTGTGATTTCCCCCCACTTCCTCACAAGTCTGATATTATAGCCTTTCAAGTTACTGAAACTTGTAGTTTAGCACCCACCTACAGTCATTTTATTGCCTTACTCTTTTCCCTCCATATCTGCTTTTCTTTTCTTTCTCATTATCATTCAGCTCTCACTAGATAGTACTTAAACAATCTTTCTTCAAATCCAAATGGCCAATGAAAAAATAGCCAGTTGTGGCTGATGGATATAGGCAAAGGGATACTCTTATCAAGTGGGATGGGAGAAGGAAAGCTTGGATGAATGAGATTAGTCTTTTTTGTTTCTTTATCAAACTGAGATCAGGTGAGTTCCCAAAAAGTCTAGAATAGAGATCATTTATTTCTGATGATGATGGTTGACTTGATTAATGGTTGACCAGGCCATGAAGCACAGCAGAGAAGTAAGTTTTCTGAACTGCAGAAACTGGAGTAAAGGATTAAAAAAAATACATAGCTTAATTTCTTACTGCTGAGGAAACCCATGAGGAAAGATCACTTCTTAATGACTTGTAGACCTTAGAATTTTGGGGTGACATTTTGTTTTTAATGATGGCTTGTGACCCCTAGGGCAATAATGCTGGATATGGATATGATAAGGAATACATATGGACCCCTTACCACTTGTAAAAATAAAATACCTTTTAGATATCAAGCTAAAATTTTTATTGCCTATAGTAAAACTCTTGAGAAGTAAAACATGCCTTCCTAGATACTTTCACATCAGGGAACTCAGCTGTGCTCAGACCTTGGCATGTGAAATAAAATGTCCACACAATGTAATAATAATTCAACATTGCTATTTCCCCCTTGGCATGCCTAACAATTAGTATCAGATTTAACCTTCTGTGTGTACAAATGTGTCAATGTCAATTGAGCTTGAGCTTGATTTCTCTGCTTCTTATTCTGCCCTACATAAAACTCCAAAGCACATTCATTTCTTATACAGGATTCTTGGATTATAACTATTTATTATTAAAAACCCAAAAGACCGAAGGTGAAACTTCCAGATGAAAGAGATGATATTTTTGTATCAGCTTCAGTGTTGTACATAACTTGATAATGCACCTGTAACCATATGGCCATTCACATGCACTTTGAACTAATAGTTATTGTGGCATTTTTTGAGTGTTCTGCAGTGTTAGACTTTTATTATAAATCAGACATGCTTTCATCTGCCCAGAAGGTGTTTGTTTTCTCCTTGAAATTGTGCTGTGGTATTAGAAGAATCTCCAAGATGAGATGCATGAACAAAGAATGATGTATTTGAAGGATGTGATTTGCTCGTGTGGGAGAGAGGCCCAAGTCTTTTTCCTGTAGCTGTTTTTAGAGTAAAGGGAACAGTGCTTAGGACACTGTACACAAACACAGCATTTAGGATAACTCCTAGCAAAATATCCAAGAGATACTCAGATTTAATAACTTGCAATCTATCTCTCAAATTCATTGAGAAACCAATATAAAAGGCATCACAAGGAAGAATTTTTGGGATGGAACCTTTGATTCATGCAGTTCTTCTCTTGTTAACACCCCTTTCACCCTTTTATCAAAGGAGGAATTTAGCAGGAGCCAGCAGCCTCTCCTGTTTGCTGCCTGTGACACTGATAGCCAGCCTAACTTAAGAGTCTTGCCTATGCTTTGGTCTTCGTGAGCAGCTAGTGGAGGAAGCCCTGTAAGCTTGAACAAACTCTCCTGAAGAATACACCTGAATCTCTGTGACACTGGTACAGCTTACAAGATACAGGGTTCAGATTCCCTGATTGTTCAGATTCCCTGATTGTTCAGTGAGGGAGAGGAGTGGAACATAACTCTGTCCATCTGTCAGCCTTGCTGGAACCATCTGAGAAACCTCACAGATCGCTTCCTCTTTGTCCTTCTCTTACAGGATTTCCCATGGGAAAAGGAAAAACTAACCCAAAATCTAGGGTTAACTTTTTTCCATTAACTTTGCTGTTTTTCATTATCTGGTAATTGACAATAAACACCTAATAAAAGTTTTTCACATTCCTTCACAATTTCTTTGCCAAAGCAAAAAAGAACAGAAAACTTAATGGTGAGGGGATAGGACATTGCAAGGGGAATTTTTTTTTTATATATATAAACAAAGACTGCTTCCATATAGGGATAAGAAGATTAAATTTCTTTAATAGCTGGGGAAAGGCTTGCTTGCTTTAAATAACTATAGAAACTTCCTTTGTGGTGCAGCATTCCAGAGTGAGGCCACATAATCTCCTGATGCATGTAAATTGCTGTGTGAGTTATGTTCCAGTTATGAATTTAGAACTTAACTGTGACCGACTCTGAAGGGAGGAAAAATTCTCCTTCCACTCAGCCATGGAAGAATTACCCGGACCTTAGCGCTGGGACATGACACGAGTGTTGGCAATGTCAAACACTTGGATTCTTCTCAAAAGCAAATGCAAGACGAGAAGTGGGGAGTTTGTTTCGCCTTTCTGTGTGTCGGCTCATGGACATGGAAATATGTTGGATTCTAAAGTGCTGCTGATTTTCTTTCCCTGGCCCTCCCAAAACAATAAGGGAGTCCTCAGGGGTATATGGCTTGGCTGACTAAGCTAGCGGGTGCTGTGTTTCCTTTTCCCCCAAGACACCGTGTACATGTCCCACATCCTTCCAAAGGCTAGGCCTGGAGGGATGGTTTATGACTCGGCAGTTAGCAATTCTTTAAAATAATATTGTAATAGTGGAGATAAATATTTTGATAGTTACTGCATTTTCTCTTTTTCCTGGGTGATAAACCACCTTTCTCATCTGAGTGGTCACGTTTGCTTGGCTCTTGTTTCTTCAATTATGTATGTAAACAAGCAATGCATAAGAGTTAACATCTCTTTGGTATGATTCAGCCTTTGGCGGTGTGGAGTTAGTCTATGAAACTACAGGTACTTAAGGCTCTGAACACACTGTTTCTAATATAACTGTGGAAAAGAACTAAATTTAAAAGGATGGAGCCCAGTACTTCAGTTTTAGTAGAAAAATAATTTGGAAAAAAATACTGCATTCAAATGAACATCAAAAGCTCATCTGTATGTTTTATTATACTTTGGAAATAATCGTGCATTGCTGATGATGGGAAGAAATCTACTGTCTCTTCCTGTTCAGAACCACCGTGTTCTCCTAAGCCATCTGCCGTGTCCTCTATGCAGATCTACAAAACACTTCTTAGAAAATAACTTAGCAAACTGGAGAAATTAGACATGGGCAAGGAAATTGGCAAGCTGGAGCCGAAAAATGTAAAGTCTTATTCAAAGTACTACTGAAGATTAATAAATAATACAAAGACTGTAGCTCACTACATCACTATTACTGAGATTTATAGCCTTACTATTTATAGTAATTAATATTCATTTTCTCATTTGAATATCTAAATATATTATCTGTTATTATGGTGGCTAATTTAGCCCCTATTACAATCCATTTGGGAAACGACTGATAGCAAGATTTTCATATCCATTTTTGGTATACATTACAAGATCCATTTGAAGAGCCACAAGTGCTTTTATGAGCATTTTTGTAAAGACTTATTGTAATTGGCTTTTACTGTGTGTTTGTAGGAGGCAATATACTGTGATTTCACATAATTTAGGCTATAATGAGAGGAAAAATGTGTGTATCGTTAAGATTGCAACTGCTCTCTAACTCTTTCTCCTTCTCCCTGCAATTGGAAAACAATCATTTTCATTAACTGTAGTTCATATAAACTATTTCAGTGCACTATTTTATCTTAGCTGTATTCTGACTGTAAAGCTCAAGTGTCAATGGGATGGAATATCATTCTAGATTTCTTTATCTGTGCCAATTATTTGCCCCACATGTATGCAGTATAGTTTCTGTGTGTGTATCTGCACATCAAAACTGATTATACTAGATCACTTTGAGACCTGTCTTGCCAAATGAGTCAATGGAAGTTCTGTTATTGACTTCAGTGGAAGAAGGATCTAGCCCTAAATGAAAAGGCTTTTCCCTGTTTGGAGACTTTTGCAGGATTACATTATCATTCAGTTCAGCTGAGCTCTGGCATATGCAGGTCACTTCAGGATATTTTCATGCTTGGGACCAGATGGAAAATGTCTTTTGCAATCAACAAAAAGCTTGCATTGTTGACACTTCAAATTTTTTTCTACAACTGTAACTAATTTGCTTTCTACAAAATTTAACAGTGTCCAAAAATGATTACAAATACTTTGCAAGGAGATTACTTTTCATGGTTCAGAGAATATGCAGTGCCACAGAAATTCACTTTATTTTGGTATGCTCAGATTCAGCTTGAACTGAATCTGTGGCTTGGATAGCTTAACTGATATGTGTTTTGACTTCCGTGTAGAGTAACTTTATGGTTGCTCAGTCCACTAATGAACCTATCTGAAAACCCTAATCATATCCTGGTAATTGGATTTCTCTCACAAACTCTTCCCTTCTTCAGAATAATTATTGTTAGGTTATGTGACAAAAGGCTCACATCCACACAGGCAAAGGAGCACAGAGAAGCAAAGGTGGGTGGGGGAACCCCCATAAACTTGGCAGATGGATGAGCATCCTGATCTGCCTCCTCCTAAAGCTGTCCCAGGAGGGTGGTCAGCCCCATGGTCTGGGGGCAACGCCCACCAAAAAGATTGACAGGAAAGGCCCTCTGGAGCTCTTTTTGGGCTAGGGAGGGTGCTGCCTGAAAGGGGCATGGGTCTCATCATGGGATGCAAGGGAAGACACTGGGATGAGCTCATGAGGCACAGGTGTCTGGTGCCAACAACTGGAGCAGGTAAGGGTCTGTATGCTGATGTGATTGCTAACAAATATTAAGCTGGCCTAGCTGGTAAGTGGAACAAGTGGTTTGGGAGCCCAGGGTATGTTCTGGGAGTGAGTTACTTGCAGGAGCTGGCTACAAGAGAGATCATGGAGTCTGGAGACTGCTTGAGACCTCCGTGTGTGCACCTCTCTCTGTGTGCGAGGGACAGGAGATGAGGGAATGCAAGGGCTGGCGAGTAAGCTGAGTGTAAGGCCAGTTACTGGAGGGATCAGTGGTGTGGATCTGTGTGCTGGTGTGTGCCAGTGGCTTGGATGGGGCTGGGGGCCTTAGGGCTTGTGTGTCCAGATGCCAGAAACTGGGGATCCAGGAGCAGCTGCTGGATGGACAAAGTTGTCTAAGCCTAGCTACTGCAGGGATGCAAATATATGTGTGTATTTCCCACTAGCAGACCTT
>VZTL01066119.1:0-15385 GCA_013400535.1 Scopus umbretta | reverse complement strand
TCTGTCTGGGTCGCCACGTTCCTCCTGGCGATGGCTTTCGGATGGCTGCGTCCNGCGATGGCTTTCGGATGGCTGCGTCCTGTCCTGGGATGGCCGAGACCACTAATCAGACTGCCCTTTAGACACAGGAGGGGGACTGCGCCCCGTCCGCACGCCCTGCCCGTGCGAACCGCCTCGCAAACTGCCGCGCTTCGCCCTTCCGCCGCGCCTCGCCCTGTTTGCCCGTCCTGGTCGCCGCGCTCCCTGGGGGCGAAGACCCCTCCCTTGTCCGCGAGGGGCCTGGCCGCCATCACTCCCGTCCCTGCCCACGCTGAGTCACAGCTGCCGCTCGCCAGCAGCTGACGTTTTTCCCGCTCTGGGGCGGGGGCTGGGGTGCCCTCTCTCTCCCTGTGTTTTTGCTTTCGTGTATTTGCACGCCCCAGCAAGGGTCCCCCGGCGCGAACCTCCTCTCCGGAGCCCTTTGCCTCGGTGACCTCATTCCATACCAAAAGTATTGAACCTCAACAAATTCTGAAAAACATCCCAGTTTTAACTGTAAAAGATGAGACTTCATAACACTTAAGAATAACAATGTAATTTACTGATGAATAGAACATGTTTTCATTTTCCACCATAATTTTCCTGTATCCATTTTTTAAGTATGTGTGTCAAACATTCAGCTTGTCAGGTTATACGATAATAAATGGCATACAATAACTGCACAACACTCAGATTTCATCAAAACTCGGCCAACGAAACATCTAAACAAAGGAAACATCAAGGGACAGATCGTAAGCAGAAGCTACTCCGTATAACCTTTGAAAACAATAGTGCACAACTAATTTATACCATATGAGAATCCACAGGAAGGAAGGAATTGTGGTGGGAATTAAAATATATAGACGAGCAACAGAACTGATGTAAGGTTTTGTGTATCCTCATGGAATTCTTCAGAAAACGTGAGAAGGTGCTGTGCCTCCTGTTTATGTTTTCTCAGATTCAGTGCCTGGGTGAGATACACATATACATCAGTGTACCACCGTTATAGACACAGAGTTTTTTTAAGACTTGACTGTGCTGTGGCTTTATTAGTAAAATATGAAGTATTGAAGCCAACATGACATGAGAACACAAAAACTCACTGAAATTGTTTTATATTTATACCAATACTAAAATAGTAAAAATGCTCTTAAGCTGCATTTGCTCATGGTATTTTCAGCAGCTAGTACAATTCACCAGTTTATCTGGGTTGCCTTTGGGGTATCAGTTGGAAACATAATACAGCAAATGTATTTGAAAGTTTTCTGTAAGTATTTATGTCTATAAAATTAAAATTCAGATTTGTGTGGCTCTCCCAGGAACTGTGTTTCTAGTTATTTTGTTTGTCCATGTCCTTTAGCAACAGTCAACAATTCTTGGATGCATTTTGCAGCAGTATGGGAACACTTTCTACAGGCTTTCCTTTCAGTGGGGAGGCAGCTACACCAGCTCATTGTGATAAAGGATCCCTTCTCCCATTCTCATGAACTAGTCTACATGTTGCTTACTTCTAGTGTTCACCTCCTGAAGCTTTATTTCCATCAATGATACTGAGAACAGCACAAACAATGCTACTGTCTGTATTTGTACTCTACTGCAAAATTCTCTGTCTTAAGATTTCACTTGGGATTGAAGGGACCAACCTTCTTATTAAAAGTTAATGGCATTTGTGAGACCAGTTCCTGTAGGCTGAGATTTATGAAAGCACCAAACCACTACAAAATATCTATTTAAGAAACCAAACACAAAGACTTTTGTGCTCTTCTAGATCAACAAATGCAAAAAATAAAAATATTAGTTGAGTAAGAATAGAGCAGAAATTTTAACTACATTGGGGTTACCAGAAAAAAAACCCAAAGCTATCATCCTTATTCACATTTTTGCATCCAATTAGTAGAAAAATTGTATGTTAGCTCTCCCTCTAGCATTTTGTCTAACAAAATTTTAAATGGCCATGGACAGTTAAATGGCTGTGGACAGTTGTCTAGAAAATAAAGCAATAAAGTAATTGAGGTGGGGGGATCTCTGTTCAGAAGGTCTCAAGATTCTGCCGATGCAAAGACCTTTCTATCTATTGGTAATAAGCCCAAACTTATTGAATGCCCTCAGAACCTGTTGGCCAAATGCTCACATGTTCCTAGGATATTTGTGCTGTTCTTGTGATAAGGAGAGGGTTTAAAAATAAACCAGAGGAAGATAACTGTCAGGATCTCTATTTTACATATTTTCAAAGTTTATATAATGTAGAATGTAGAATTTTCTCTTAGTTTCCCAAAATATCCTTAATTCACAACTTTGTAGTCACAGTTGTCAGTGGAACAATTGTGGAATCTTCTTCACAAACTTGAATACCTACTTTCCTAAATATTTCTTTCCACAATGGTAACACCATCAAGATTGCAGAATTATCTATATCATGCTGAGATGTATAACCTAACCAGAGCACTAACCTCAAACAGAAGATCTCATAGGTTCTCATTGGATTCACAACTTGATAAAAGTTTTTAGACTTGTTAGAACTAAATCAGTTAAAAGACCTTGGCAGAGATTTACGCAGAATTCCTGCTTAAGAACTTAAATCTCAGGACAGATGTCTATATCTCTCTATACTTCAATTTTCCTGTAGAAGTGGGACAGCAACACAGACCTCACAGGTGCTTTATAAAGGGTAAGCATTAGAGGCTGCGAGACACTCACATATCATGACGAGAATGATATCAATCTTGAGAAAAGTGGTGTTTACCTAAATCTTTTTAAGGGCAATTACAAAGCCATTGAGTAGTGCACACGCTTTAGCATAACAGTGAAGTATTAGTCCAGAAAATACAATTGGAGATGCTACAAAATCCATTAATTTTTTAATTCAAGCATTTTGATTATCTCTGATCAGGTGTTTCAGCTTTTCCTATTTCCTGGCAGACATAATGACTGCATTACTTTCTCTTTTGCTTCCTCCATTGTCAGAGAAAGTCCTAATGTCTTTAATCAGTTTGACCAGAGTTAATTCAGACTTCTGCTGCTGCTCACTGAGTATTCAGTGTGTTAATGTTTATATTAGCATTTTTTTATAAAGTACTGCAAGGAGACACTAACTTTTGTGTGCCGTTATGGCACATTATGGCAAAATTCTGGATTAAGAATATTTTGGGAAACTAAGAGAAACTAGCCTGCATAAACCTGGCCCTTGTTATGCAGTGCTATTAATATTTTTAGTAAGCTCACTCCCCAAAGCTGCAGATAAACTCACTTTCAAAATCTGAGGGATACACTACAGGGCAGAATGTCTGACAACTCTCCATTCAATTTGACTCATGTGGTGAACCCTTCAGACTAACCTAATTTGCCGCAAAGATGCCAACTGCAACAGGCCATTGGAAGCTAGTTAAGTTCTTGTTTACCTGACCATCATTCTTCATCCTCTTTTATAAGTTTCTTTCAACTACTGGACTCCATCAGGACCTAGACAGCTGAGCTGGTTTAACCTTTGGCAGATAAAAAAATGCAAAACAAGTGTCACAAACATCAGTCTTTTACATAAAATTTATCTTGGTTTCTCCTCTGCTGCAGTTCAGATTTGCTCCAATCTTCTCCAGGACCAACCTTCTTAATAAGAACATAAGATCCTTCAACTGCAGTTTACTCAAACCTCAGGGGAATGAACCAAAAGCTTCCCAAGGCTCCTTCTTCACAACAATAATTATCCTTCTTTTGGTCCTTCACAAACCATTTCTTAAAATTTACAAACTTCACACCATGATGAATCTTATCTTCTTTCAAAATTACACATGTAGCAAGCACCTGTCTTAAACAACTTTACTTTTAACTTCTACTATTATTATAACTAGACTAACAAACAGACCAAGTAGTAGATTAAAAATCGGTCTGTCTGACTTCGGAAGTACTAATATGAACTGTGCAACAATATAAGGGGTTTTTGCCTAATGACTACTTTGCGTCTGCTTTCTTTGTAAAATTTTGTCTTTATAATTGCATTAGGAGATGAACACGACAGATATGTTCAAAAATAAAGAAAAAAACTCGTAATACTGGAATTTATAAGTGATGGAAAACAGAGTTTATCTTAATGTTCCCAGGTCTTGGATTTAAAGCTCGAAAAAATGTGGGGTTTTCTCAAATTTCCATTGCAATTTATTACTTAGAGTTGTCTCAGGTGTTTTCAGATTGAGTTAACTGGAAAGCAAAAACATACAATACATGAAAGTGATTGAAATTAAAGCCACCAGAGATCTTTCTATACTGCAAGCAAAAGTGTTACAAACCAGCAGAGAGCAATCACTCACAAATTCTGCTGAAGACCACTGAACACTTCAGCCACGAAAATACAACCAAGCAGAAGAGTTCAACTTTATTTTTTCTGCCAGCATCCACTCATTATGAGATACTCAGTAAATATAAAGTGCTGGAGAGTCAAACTGGATGAAGGAGCTGTTGTTGTCAGACACTTTTCACACAATCCCTGGAAAACAAGGTGAATCATGGCTGGCTCAGATCAGCAGGAAAAGACTGGATTATAGGCCATTTCCTCTCAGACCAAGATGAATACCAGCCTCTGGCATTTGGTCTGGCTGGGAGTCTGATGCTTGTACTTAATTAAACTAATTTGTTCACAGTAAGCCTCCAGCCCTGCACCAGTGAAGTACAGAGGAAGTAGGAGACACAATCAGACGCCTTCTGTTTTCACACTGCATAGCTCAGGTGAGACATTCCCTTTTAATGACAGAACCTAAGTTTCTTTTTTTCCACTTTCTTGTGAAAGATGCTTCTTTTCCTAACACATCCTAGGAAAAACTCTCTAAATCAAAGGGACTACTTCCCTCTTCAGAGTGTCTTCTCAGGAAGGAGAAAAACGTAAGAGACTACATGCAAAAGTAGCTTCAGTAAGTAAGGATAGCTCAATAAATGAAAATCAGTGTTCACTTAGAACCAGTACCAAGACGGAGGGTGAATGCTCAAAACCAGCTGGGAAGATACCAGTTGAATGAAAGAAAGAAGTCAGCTAGCAAGTGCCCACAGATGACACTCAAGAATAATTTTGTCAGATCCTACGACAGTATATTCAATAGCACTAGCAATTATTCATTGCGGACCATAACATACGAGCCAGTTTGTGGCATCTTTTCAGGGCAGTCTTAGCAAAGAGGGGGACTGCACAGAAAATTTGTTGCATTTATCACATAGCACAAAAGTCAAATAATACATACAAAAAGTTTCCAATAATTAAAAAAATATATATACATACACACATATAAGAATCAAAGCTGGGAATCTTGGATAGATTGAAGAAAGAACCATAGTATTCATACAAGTCATTCAGCAATGTCAAGATCACTCATTCCTGCTGTCAACTTTGACAAAACTCACACTGCAGGTTAAGACGAGGCAATTTATCAAAGAAGTGCCTATCAGAAAATCATTATGATGGGGTCAGAAATTTCTCTGCAAAGCATCACTATCACTTAGTTCATCAGTCAGCAACTTGAATACTATCTGAAGTACTGAACACTCCAATAACTTGGTATGGCAGGGTCTTCAACTAGCAGGCCATGGGGGAAGCTCCAAGTCATCGACTCCTTCCTTCTGATCCACAAAGAGTTATGTACCTTTACATTCCCAAGCACTCAGGAAAACCACTGCTTATAACATATATACTGTGTCATTGATGTAAATATGATACAACAACACAGAAAATGGTAATAGGAGCTAAAATATTCAGGATCAACATGTGTATGCATAGTTAGAAACAAATTGCGAGAATGAATGTTTAATCCCATATTCTTCTGTTGTGGCATTAATCAGTGAATGGATGGCAGTTATTAATAAATTGCTTCTGCCCATCACTCATTGCTACTGCCTTTGAAGAAAGAATTGATTTTTCTCCTTTTCTGGCAACACTTTTAGACCCTGTCATGCCAATAATTGCTCTTACTCTTTGCTTCGACATTTGACATGGCAATTCCTGCTGTTGACCGGATACAAAGAGAATTAAGTGTTAATTATCAGAGTGGCTGCAGGTAAAAGCCACCCTGCTTGTTGCTGTAAAAGGCTGCTGTGTTACTGTAGTCAGATTATTTTGAATAACAGGAATTCACAATGCTTTACCTAAAGATAAGAAAGTCACAGAACACTGAAAAAAAATGTTCACATGAGGGACCACAGATAAACAGCTTTGAATACAGGGGTAGATATAATCTTTACAGACAGATTACATAAGGAATACAAGCACACACACTTCATCCTTTGATTGGAAAAACAGATAAAATATATTTTAAAAGGAACAAATGCAATTGAGTTCACCTATCCAATTTTCTGTATATAAATATCTCATAGTATTTAAAGAAGAAGGTAAATAAAATTTTCTTCATTTTTACAGACGGAGAAACAGGAGGCAATATGACTTGCCAAATAACACACAAGGTCTCAAGAGAGCCTGGAACACAATTCACTGGGACTTTCTGATCTTCTTCAAATTAATAGGAATCTCATGGACTTAAACAGGTCCAGAATATCCCCTAGAACATCTGAACCTCATATTCAGGACACGCTGATTTTGTAACATGCCACAAGATAATCTTTCAGTGAGCTGCAAGCCGTATGTAGCCAACCATGCAAAGAAGATTAAGAATTGAATTAATACTTAAATTTTAATCATACAAGCAGTCGCTACTGTCATGTAATGGCAGCAACACAAAAGGTGAGAGGGAGCACAGCTGTAACTGGCAAACAAAAAGTGAACACTGTCTTCCTTATTTGTAAGTGGATTAGTAAAATATAAACCACTTAAACACCCAGAGCCTGCTTTATGAACTCAGGCTTTTATTTACATAAATGCTAGATGCTTGCTGGTATGAATTCTTTTCATTTGGGTTATTTAAATTTGAGGATCTCTAGCATGAAGAGCAAACCACCAGGACAGATGCATTCTGAGGCTCTGCTTTTGAACCCATATATGACTTACTGACTGAGGATTCACTGAATGCTTAGGTAAAGCTGACAAAACTAAAGTTGTAAGAAAGAAGTAGCAAACAGTTCAGTGTCACATGCTATTGATGGTCTCTGTCATATGAAAACCTCACAGTAAAACATTGTTTCAGTCCATTCAGTCAAATGATGGAATCAGAGGTATTGTATAAAGGAAAAAGACCTTTCAGTCAATAAAAAGGACTTTCATTTTAAAGTCAGTTTAACACAGAACAGTATCATCCTTAATATTGGTTGCAGTGAAAAATATTAGGTCTCAATTGAAGTGTTTTAGAATTGCCTTTTACATACGTACATAAAAGGTTATAACTTGACCACTTCAAATACTCCCCTCACTAAAAACGTAACCAAGGACCTTCCTTTCAGGGAATGTTAGTGTATTTGACCTGAACCTGCGGATTAGTGCTTCTGAGGACGGGAGACAGAGCAATAGTACATTCCTTACCGACTTGTGAGAAAAGGGGCAAAACAAGAAATAGATCATAACCAGAAAGGAAAATCAGCTTTACTTCTGTAGGTGATGTCAAAGAAAGGAAGAAAGAAATACTTTATCAATTTTTTCACTGGAGAAGAGAAATATTTCTCTCCGTTAAATGCAAGTGATGACAAGCTGTCTCATGGAAGTTGTTTGGGCAATCACATTCACACAGAGCAACAGTAAAGAGCCTAGAAGGCCTGAGGAAATTAAAAAGTGACAATCCCTATCCCAGTCCCAATCCCCTCCAGTCGCCTTCAACTGCTTTTACAGCTTCCTGTGTAATCACTGCCCGGACACAGCCACACAAGCAAGCAGAAGAAAGAATGAGAGCTGAAACACTTTGTTCTGGGAGTTGGAAAAAACTCTTGGCAGTCATGGATGCCTCAGCCTCTAGATTCAGCCTAAGTCCAGACTAAATATCCTAGGATATTTAGTTAGATATTTAGATAGGATGCACTAATGCTGCTACCTCAAGTGAGATGTGACACGCAGCTGTAAAGACCAAGGAAACCTGATTCAGCAGTGGGAGGTGAAAGTATTTTAATTTTCTTTCCAGCTCCTTGATTTCATTTTCTCTTTCAAAGATTTTTACCGTAAAAGAAAGGCCACGTTCCTGTCAAAAGCCACTTCCAGTAGGAAAGTTTTAACCATTCATGAACATCCAATAGAGCAAATTCTGCACACCTCTTTTCTGTTCTTCCAAAGCCACAGTAATTAATTTTTATAAATTTGGAAGGATTGAATTTATAAGTTTATGAATTCGGATTTTTACTCCATCATATTATCATGTACATCTTTTAATGTTCTATAATCCAGCCATTTCAGATGTAAAATGCTTATCATGCTTTATGTAGAAGCAATGGACAGGAATGTGGGTCTTTCTTTACTGAAAAATAATTTTGGAGTTAATTTTATCCCAAATTCTCCTCACACAAACACAATGCAAAGTACAAGCAAACCACGCTGAGGCAGAACTTTGGCCCCCTGCATTCAGAAAATGAAAGAGTTTTAAAACAATTTTTCAAATGTATATTACCTGTAAATAAGAATGAAGTGTTAGGAATTGGTGATGATGATTCTCCTTAGAGGTAAAGGTACAAGGATCAAAAGCAGATGTCATCCTTATGCAGGAATTAAAATGAATGATCATGCATAACAGAGATTCATTCATGATTTTATTGAGCTTGACTCATATGAACATATGGTGGTCACTTTTACAATTAACTGAATGCAAACTCCTTCAGAATAATAAAAGAAAAAACAGTGTAAAAAGAGATAACTTAGTGATGGAAGGAGTACAGATACTTCTCTAACAAATGGGAAATCACACAGAAAGTTGCTTGCTTAAAAAAGACTGCAGATGAGGAAACCTTTATATGCTCTATTTTTTTTTAAACACCAAATTGTTATTCAAAATCCCCCACTATGTCACGATTTTTTGACTGCCCAATTGACTTCTCCTTTTTTTGCATCCACACCCTCATTCTTTAAAGGTGACAAAGGAAACATAAATTAATGATAAATCCATTAGGAAATGCCAGTAAACTGATGAAATAAAAAAATATATTTGGAGACACTAATGTTAGTTTTTTCCAAATCACTATTTCATATTATTAAACACACTTCAGAGAAATAATTAAATCCTCAGTACTTTCCTGTGAGGAAATGAAGTCTTTAAAAATATAGCCATTAAATCATTACCTATGCTTAACAGATACAATAAATCAACTTAATGAAACATTAGGCATAAAATTCTCATGTATTTAGGCCTCAATCCATGCATTATCCACTAACTTTGTGCAGAAGACTAGGTCTGCAACTGACAATGGAAATACTCTCTTGTATTTAGTTACTCAGACTGGGAGATATTTATTAGGTCAAACTCTACCATTAATTTCATGCCATAAACACATTTTCAACAATATATGACTTCTGTCAAAATTAACTGTTATCAAAGATGAGGAGTAAGAAGAGTAAGGAGATTTAGAAGAAAAAGAATTCATCCTTGAGGTGGGGCAGGATTAGAGAGGTGTTCTAATTTTTCATTCACCACTCTGGAAATCCCATTTCCAGAGGCCAGCTATAGCCGGATCAAAGGTACACAGAGGCTCCCACGATCTCATTTGGTCTTTTTAAATCAGAGTTCAGACAAGCAGCTATTAACACACAGTAAAAGAAAAAAAAGAAAAAAGAAAAAAAGAGCAGTCACCTCCTCTTCACTTAATTAGGTCATGATTATTCAGCCTTCACACAGGAAAAATCTTATTGCAGCAAAGAGAGTTTTCCTTCTATTAACCTCCTCCATTCCTTCCTAGTCATGCATGCAAGTTGTATGTAAATTGATTGTATTCCTCAATGTCACAAGCTATCACAGAGACAGGAAAGTTGGCAGGACTAAAAGATGTCTGTGATTAAACTATCTAGAAGAACAATTTCTAAGACTACTACATCAGCCTTCATACTTAGAAGAGGAATGCCTGCCACTATATGCCTAAGGTTAGGAAATCGTATTTTTGAATGCTTGCCCATTATACAGGTTTATGCTTTTTCTGAGGCATCAGAAGATAAACCAGATAGATCAATGGTCTAATGAAACAAAATAATTTATATTTTCTTTTCAGAACAGGTCAAAAATAATTTCACTTTTTAACCTACTATTTCAGAGTTGAAAAGGCATCTCTCATTTCCTTTTACAGCTAGTTCTATAAATTCTTCTCTTAGCTTTTTGGATTCGAAATAAGAAATACTTCCAAGCAGTGTTTTCATGCTGGCCCAATTTTCAAACACTTTGGGGAGGGGGGAGGGGGAAGAGGGCTAATCCAACCTTAGAAATGAACAAAGGAGCTTTGCGATTGGTCACTTCCAGCAGAAAAGTAACCCTGGCAATTTTGAAAATAATGGATTATTAGAGAGCATGCTGAAAGTCAGTCTATGAAGACAGTCTGAAACAAAAATTTTATATTACCACATTTTTTAAGATGATTCAAAGCCCACTAAAGTCAATAGAAAGATACACATTGATTTTAGGAAGCTTTGAATCATGCCTAAAATTGCTCTTTTGTTACACTTTCATCCAACACAGTAAAACAAATCCTACAAATCAATATACTTCTATAAACACAGCAGTACAAGTACGGATTATAAAAACTTATAACACAGATAACCAGGATATGTACACATAAGCAACAAAAAATATTATTTCTTCCTGGGGTTAATTATCTTTGCACAGTTCAAAAAGGTAATCACCTTAAACTATATTGGTTACGCTAATGGCTTTCTTGAGTAATTCCGACATTTTAAGGTAGGAAATTTATGGATAGCAATTAATATATGAAATAGTTGCAGCAAACTTAAATCTACTCAACATTTTCCACTTCCTCCAAAATACATTTTGCA
This sequence comes from Scopus umbretta, assembly GCA_013400535.1. Classification (NCBI taxonomy): domain Eukaryota; kingdom Metazoa; phylum Chordata; class Aves; order Pelecaniformes; family Scopidae; genus Scopus; species Scopus umbretta. The sequence continues at coordinate 4,494 of VZTL01066119.1, read as the reverse complement.
CATCATTTATTCCATGAATAAATATTTTGTCAAAATAAAGAATTTAAGATATTAAGAATTAAGATAGTGTTTTCTTCACTATCTCTGCAAAAATTCTGCATTTCTGTATAGAACTATTTGCAAATAAAAATCATCTGTCCTTGGGCTTCAATAAGCTTTTTGTGGTACTTGTCATATGCCTCAGGTCAGGTGAGTGTGGATTAAGCTACCTGTGGGCTGAGTTCACTAAAATTGATCATGAAGATAAGCAGATGCACCTTCACGCATTTTTTCTGAGGGAAGGCTATATGTAAATGCTTCTTGTGACCTACAAACTAGACACCTTTGTCTGTGGCAGTTTCTTCATACTTTTTTTTTCTTTAAAGTTATTGGTTGAAAATAGAATACTACCCTAATGGGTGACAATAAACAAACTCGGGGATCTAAATGCAAAATATCAGTGGGAAAGGCGAGCAAGCATCCAGACCACTTTGAAAATAGAGGCTACTTTAATTTGTAAGTGCAATATCCTTAGGCATTTCAGCAATCCATTAGGTGAAAGCAGTGCATTTCATCTCCTTTATAAGCACTCAAATCGCTGTCCCTCTTCTTGCAAGCCCTCTTCCAGTTTAACACCATCATCTGGTGCTTACCTTAACTATTCCACCAAACTGCGTCTCTGCCTACAGGACAAAAATCAAACTGCCATCTCTGACCATCCAAGAAAGAAACCATTGGCAGGAAGTTCTGATGTCCTTAAACTACTGAAATAGTGTAGAAATAAACACTACCCAAATTGCAGCTATTACATGAAAACCTGTTTTAAGAAATTGTCCTCTTAAACCAAGACTTAGTACGTCTTGATTCTTGGGGTACAAAAGCTACTCTGAAAAGTAATCAAATCAGAGCACACAAAAAAAAGTGCAGAAAATCACAACAAGCTGAACTGGAGAAATATTAATAAAATATCACTGTTAACAATCATGTCATGCAGAGCTTTGATCGTCAGTGGCCTTCTTCTAACAGTTCCTTCATTAAAATCAATGTTATTGCAGAAGAAAGAGCAAGCTTCGTTCACACTGACTTTTAAACTGGCATTTGAAGAGCATTTTGAATTTGATTTTTAAAAATTGTTTTTGACAGCCTAAGTAGGTACACACGGATTCTCAAACAATGTCTAAACCCCACATCTAAAATTCAGAAACAATTTCCCCAAACCAGTTTCAATATGACAGAGCTGAAACTCTTAACAAGAGTCCACAAAGTAGTGGCTAGAGATAGCTATACATTTTACTTAACTAACCATACAATGACCCAGTCTAGTCTTTTCCACAATGACTGGTCAGATATATTCACAATCATTTCAGCTGGCACTCAAATGACTGTTTTCTTAACTTGATGTGAATCTACATGGAAAGATAAAATGTCTTATCCTGGTAAACTATAGTGTTGGGTATCACAAGAATTTGTTTTTCCTAAGACAAATTTTTGTACTTTACTGATATTGAGAACACTGGGATAAAGAAGCTCTGAAGTGTTTATCATTCAGGTAACATTTCTTTCATCTCATCTTAGTCATCCAGAGGAAAGCTCAAGCGTGACAAAGAGAATAACCAATATAATTTGTTGTATGGTGTGATGATAACAGTTTAGTACATTTTTGTAATGAGACACTCATTAGTTTAGATGTGGACTCTTGGAGGAATAAATGGAATAAATTTCTAGTTGCCTCTCTTCCTATCAGGCAGGAAGATTCTTGATAGGACTGTAAATGTCACAGATCCCCACATGCTCTAAGCCTCTAACCTACATTTGGGAGATTCTCTTTCTGATAACCCCTTCTTAGATAAGCTTCCAATGGGGAAACTGCAAGGTTTCAGACCAAGTCCAGCTTCAGTCATGCTGTTTCTTCTGCAGTTCCTACAATACTTCAAAATTAATTTAGAAATTCACCCCATGGGAGTCTTCAGTGTTCAAATATTTAAAGTGCCACAAAACAGCATGCTCAAAAGAAATTAAATACAGTGTTTAAAGTCAATAATATAGAACAGTAAAGCAAAACCTACATCCACACATATAACCAGCAAGTTCTCTCTGCAGACAGCATGAAAAATTTTAACTAGCACCAGGCAACGTAAGTTCACTGCCATCTGTTTGGTCTTTGTTTTTGTTTCAAGGCCCAGCCACACCATTCTCGTGTATATTGCCCTGATCCAATCAGCAATGACCTGCAGCATTGCACAGCACTTTCCAGTTCTTCATATTGACTCATTCCAAACCCCTCACACACAAACATAGGTCACCATGTCCAGTAATGTCATTACTCGTCATGCTCTGGAAAGAAAGCCTCAGTTATTTCTGTAAAACTCGAAAAGCAGTTATCTTTAACTACATGGATCTCAGGGATGTCTTTCTGACCAGATCTGATGTTATAAAGTAGGAAATTTATGGACACCAATTAATGCTGTACTAAATAATTGCAAAAAAATTTAGCCCTTTCCTATATGCTAAGTAATCATGTGAAAGTGACAGTGGGGAAGTGAGTCACATAACCTTTCTTTCAAAGAATAGCTGCCTTCTCTTCCCCCACACACAGCATCTTGTTATTCTCTAACCACTCTCTCTCTCTGCCTGATGCATTTTCCTGAGGATTGTATTGTTGTATCTGCTCCTGCAAAAGCCTACTAAAAGAAATGAGAAGTTTCTTAGGTATTTATTGTAAAAATTGCTCCCATAAATACATAAAAAATATATCTATTTATTTTTGCTATCTTCCAAAATGCAAGATAGAATCAGCACAAGCTCTTGTGACTCCATCCCATTAAAATCTTTTACTTGGTAAATTAATAGTGAAGACCTCTTAGCATACCTCTTTCATGTGAGTAAATTTATTTTCTTTACACATTTATATCCCAGTTTAAAGGGACTTCTTAATATTGAGCCCTGCCACAAACTGAAGAAAGCACAGTCATTCAACTTTATAGCTAAACCATGAGACTGGTATGCAGGAAATTATTCTTAAACAGGTCTATTTTTGGACTAAGCCTGTATTTAAGCAGATTGAAGTGCTTATAAATGTAAGGAGATATATGTTGAGACTGAGAAGAAAGAAAAAAGGAAAAGAATTAAAAAACAGAGTAAACAGTAGTAATTCCACATGTGTTCAGAAATTCTCTCTGTAAGGATGAATGATAAAGTTGACTGAAAAATGAAGAATCATCAATGCAGTAACTGAGCAGGTGTTACAAAGTTAATCAGGAAATCTCTTAAATGTTTCCATAAAAATGCAATACTCCATTGTATGTAAGAAGACAAAATTATATTTCATAGAGAGCTGTAATTTTGCCATGTAATTATTGGACAGCAATGCAGTCTTCTCAGACCAGTTTTCAGACCCTAGATTATAATGACCAGCAAGAGTGAGGAGTTCCTTCTCCACTGTATTTAAGAGATTTCACAGAAGATAGCCAAAGGAAATTAGAAAGCATGGTATTTTCATAAAAACACTTTTCAATTACCTTTGTAGCCAAATAACGTTACAGCCGTATTCACAGATTACAAAGTTATTACCTAGACTAAGTAAAATGAACACAGTATTAAAACTTAACTGGAAGTAGAAAATTGGAAAGTTCCACAAGTTCCACACAACATTTGCTGAATAAGTAGAAATACACAGAATGAAGGGCACAGATGTTTTCTGAAAGCCATTGTAATGACAGACAGTGCTTGTAAACTCTATGGAAGATACACTGTTCTCAGAACAGGGGGAGACCAGTGCTGTGTAACCTTGACAATCCTACCCAAAATGCAACAGAGACTCTAGCATCTGTTCACAATGACAGAATTAAGTAAAGAAGCTTTCCTTAGGCCTTGCTAAAGCAGAGTTCCAACAAAGGACTATTTGTATGATTTGACTGAAGCCACCCAGTAAAAACAAGGGTTAAAAGGTGTTCTTTAATTAAATTTTGGATGAAGGTTTCAGTACTTTTTGATTGCTGAAGTTGCTCTTTAGGGTACTGACGTGCTTCATTCTAGCCAGGTTTTAAAAAATCATAAACCTTGTTGCTGTGTGCTCTGCTTCATACTTTATTGCAGTTTATGTACAATGCACACTGCATTCCATATTCCGCACAGAATATTTCAAAGCCAGCTACAAAACCTGGGTACCCTGTCCACATTTCCCAGAAACACAGAATAGTTGAGTCTGGAAGGGACTTCCAGAAATCATCTAGCACAACCCTCCTGCTCAAGCAGGGTCAGCTACAGCAAGTTTCTCAACACATTGTCCAGTTGTATTTTGAATATCTCCAAGGATGGAGACTCCACAAGCTATCTGGGCAACCTGTCCCGTGTTCAACCACCATCACAGTAAAAACACGGCTTTTTTATGTTCAAGTGGAATTTCCTGTGTTTAAATTTGTGCCCATTGCCTCTTGTCTTGTCATTGGGCACCACTAAGAATAGTTTAGCTCTATCTACTATACACCCTTCCACCCACCTAGTGGACAAAGGAAA
>VZTL01066117.1:0-22241 GCA_013400535.1 Scopus umbretta | reverse complement strand
TGGGGTTAAACCACAACAATTTTTAAAATTATTAATTTGTGTGACTTTATCATGAAATTGTCTTTTGTTTTCTAGTTATGGATATTTGTGTGTGTGTTGTGACTTAAAGCCAGTAGGGGCAAGGAGGGAGAGAGATTCTTTACATTTCTTTCAAGTGGCCAGACCTGGCGAGACAGTCTTTCCATAGCTGAGGTTCAAGCCCATAGGGTCATGGGGGAGAGGGAATAAAGATTCTCTTTGACTTGTTGAGGCTGGCAAGCCAGTCTATACATGCAGCTGGTGCCTTGATGTCTGCCCAGTCCTTTATCACCAGGGTGCTGGTATATGACATCAGTGTGCTTCATATAAACCTTCATCTGCACCGGATATCATCTGCATCCTTGGAAGCCTGATTATTGTCCAGGTCATTGTAGATGTCCTCCACCACTGCTAATTACCAATACAGTGTGTATGCTTATTTTATAAAACTGGTGTCTTATAAATGCTGTACTGGAATTTAAAACAACCTACTTCATTATATTTTTATATAGTAGATTCATTTTCACTGTTGTTGAGACTAAAAAGAATATGGAATCTCTTGTTCATATGCATTTTTCCATCTTTTTAAGTTAAACTAGTTTCTATTATCATCTCATTAAAATCAGTTGGAGCTTTTAGGATTTTGGTGAGGCTATTGATATGCTTTTTTAATACTTTCACCATGGAAAGATAAAAGATATAGTCAGATTTGGATCATTAAACAGTATCTGCATAATTTGTGCCTTCAATTTAGCGTTTATTGAATTTCTTAAATGTGACTTTGTTGATTAGCAAGTACCAAATGAAAATAATTCTTAATGTCACAGGATTTCAAATGGACACCTAAATTTGTGTCCCAAATACTACTGAAAACACAGTTCATACCGGTAGTTGTTACTGAAGTAGGATCTGTGGGAAATATTAAGCAACAGTAGAAGATTTTAGTTAAGACACACAGATATCTATTAGTAAGGTCTTCTGTAAAGAATTGATTTATTTAACTAAAGAGTTGCTTCAAAGTTCTTCAATACTTTATTCTTTCCAAATCTCTTTACCAGCTGTGTGATTTATCCATTAAGCTTATAAACAGACATTAATTTCACACTTTGACTAAAATTGATGACATGAGAACATCTCCACCTGTTACAAAGTCAGCATATTCTCCAGAGCAGCCTTTTTACATTGCTTTCTTGTTTTATTAGCAATTTAAAGTGGGTTATTATTCAAGATGAAATAATGAATCTTTACATTGCTATGAAATTTGAGAAAAACAATAGTTTGTAATCCAAAACATTGTTTAGAACAATTTCTAGGTTTTTTATGTAATGTATTTGTTGTGTATATGGTAGTACATAAAAATAAGATCCATTCAGACTCTTTATTAAATGTGTGAATTGCTGAATTAAGTTAACAAAAAGCTATAATGATATCTAATTTAGTATTGCATGTGTGCTTGCATGCTCTGTTTTGCATCTAAACACTTCTGAGAGTACAGTGTTACTCAATTTTATTTTAATCAGAAAGAATGACATTACTAGAAAATGGATCTTCTAAAATGTGCAGTCTTGGTGTTTTCTGAACACAGCTCATAGAACATTGTATGGTGAATATTTCTAAGTGCAAAGAGTAATGAACTACGTTAAATGGGGTATTTGTGCAGACGAAGCTGTATAGTATGTGCTGACTCTAGGTGAAAAACATCATATTAATGCAGTAAATAACAGAGTATATTATGAGAAAGGAATGAAATTTGGAGAGCAGTACAAATTACCTTCATTGCCCACAGATTTGGTGTGTGATATGATATTGCAGCTTTAAAAATTTTATTTTATGGCATTTTTAATAATTTTAGGTTTAATTACAGACCAGTCGTCTTCTCCCTTGTACTTTCCTCTCTCTTCTGACCTTTCTAGGCCAGCATAGCCATGGCCAATCCTTTATTGAGTAGGAAATTAAGCACCCTTCATGGAAAGATTTTAAAAGAGCAGTTCCTTTACAAGTCACTTGTAGACTTGGTATTAGTATAGTGTTTTTAAAGGATCTTTATTTTTCCTTTCAGTGTCCAAAGAATGACTTAGTGCTTAAGGAAAATTTAGAAGGAGTACTGTTTACTTTAAAACAACATTGCTACAGTTAGAACACAGAATAAAGCAATTAATATTTTGCAGCTATTCTAGCAGTATCAGTTGTCAGACATAAAATAAACAAAGTACATGACTCCTTGTAAATACAGGTGTAAACCAGTTCCAGTTTATGTCTCTGGTATGCCTGTTAACGTGTTTTACCTCTCTTGATAGAAAAACAGTTAAGATCATTTCCCTCAGTTAGTGAGTATATTTGGGTTTGTTTAGATGCCAGGCAGTGGTATTAGCATGTGTGCACTTTCATAGCCTTCCTCACAGAACTAAGAGTTCAAATATTTAAGAAAAAAATATATATGTGTGTGTGTATATATGTATATATATAAACTTTTTGGAATTTTCCTGTCATCTGCAGCACTCACTGCATTTCAACCTAACTGCCTTTGATGGTTCCAAGGTCTTACCTTTGTGCTGCTTTTTATTTTCTAATGACTATACAGACTCTGCATAAAATAGTTAGCAAAAAATGGTTTTGTAGAGTCACCTTTATATAGAACGTGATAAAATACTTACATCTGTTAATGCTTCTATTGTTTGGTATTAGTATGCTGTAGAAAAGTTTACAGAGTTTTGATGATAAGTATTTCTTGAGCTTATTCATCTTGCAACTGAACTTTGTTGGACTCATGATACCAAATAATATCATAAACAGTTTAGTATGGTTCAAAATCTAATCCACTGCTTGGAAGCACTGCCATAGGTTCCTCTTGTGCTATTTTGCTGACAGAGAAAAGGAGAGGAATTTTAAAGGATCTTAGCAAGAATTGGATGACAAAGAAAATATTCAGCTTTTTTCTTTAATTTCCATTGTTTCTCCCAATGTGCTCAAGAAAAGTGGGTGCAGTATGTTTGTTGGGATTCTCTTCTCATCTGCCAAGATTGTATTTATATAAAATAAGCTGATTATACCTGATCTGTTTGCTTCTCTATAGTACAGACAGGAGGGAGCACTACTGTGATTTCACCAGAACATGTACCGTGCTAGGAACAACATAAATGTACATTTACATTCGCCCCCCCACCCTTACTTGCACTATTTGAAAAAACAAAAATGCTAAGTTTTTCAGCTACCAATGTAGGTCCAAGACTTCAGGATGTTGCAATGAGTTCAAACAATTGCTGTTCACTCATGCTGTATAATAAATCTTTTTCTTTCATATCCCACCTCCTGCATGGGACTATGAGCTTCATATTAGAAGCCATAGAAAGATTCTTCATTGTTTTTTTTAAATTTGATTAAGATAGATCACTTTCACTGAAGCTACACAAAGTAGTGTTATTCAGAACAACACATATCACCTCTGTTCAGGATGAACAGTAACCAGGAAAGTATGGTGGGCATGACCCCAGCACATGTCCAGAACTTTTATTTCCAAGTTGGAAGTTAATAATAGTTAATCTGCCATTTCTGTATATATGCATTACATCAAACTGTAAATGTATGTAGTAATCACACAACTTGCTCAAGAGCTCAAGATTTGTGTTATATGGCAATTTTTGCACTCTTGAAGGTAACTGTCAGAATAAGTGTTCTTTGAGATATAGTCTTTAGATTCTAGTTCACTGTAGCATTTAAAATTAAATTCTGAGTTCCACTAATAATTATAATAATTTGGAAAGTACAAAACTGGTGCTGCAAGTGGTCTAAATGACAGGATAAAACAAGACACAACAGTTTGACTGTTGTGGACACACATCATGTAAAATCATAGTATTTTCCAGTGCACATGGAAACATAAAGGAAATAAACACACAAACAAACCTAGGCATAATGTTATAACACTTTACTTTTTGAGCACTTTAAAGTCGCTTATTTTGGGGGTTAGGCAAATATCTTTGCAATGAACAGGTAAGGTATTTTACTTGTATGCTAATGACTCTATGAAAGCCATAGTTAAAATTGATTATACATAATTGTAAAAGGCACGGGACTTCCTTGCAGCATTTTGCTGGGGTTTTTAGGTTTGTGCAGTTGAGCTCCACAGACAAGCAGTATTCAGAGGAAGTTGGGTTTGTTTGTTTGTTTTTTTTTTTTCACAAAAAAACCCCACATTTTTCAATCCCCAGCATAACCCAAGCTACCCTTCTTCCTTTTTCTTCTGGATATGAAAGTGGAAAAAAAAAAAGATGCTTGGAATTTTCCAACTGAGAAGTCCAGTCTATCTATGCAAAGTCAAATAGATGGCTAAAGATGACCATGAAGACTCTGTAATATGCTCTTGTGAAATTTTAGGTTTTTAATTACTCTCACAGTAAAGAACACATTATTTTTTTAAAAAAATATTTATTTTCTCATATGTCTACTATATCAACAGAATATTTACATGTACATGTAGGTATACACTGTTTTGGTATGGTTACATGGAACATCTTACAAAATTCTAAACTGGGAGGTTTCTTGTATTTGTCTGCAGAGTAATTTTATGTTAGGTTACATTCCTCAAAAAGTGTGTTATATTAGGGAGGTGAAAGTCTTGTTCGTCTTGTCCTTGTTGCTAAAGTCTTGTTCAGGTTGGCATCTTTGGAAAGAGAAGGAAAGTGTGTATTCCTTAAACGTGGCGCAGGACGAGAGGACAGGATCAAAGAAGGAAGGAGGCACAGCTAAAAAATTGTAATCATACAAAATATTATTCTTATCTAGAATATTCTTATCTAGAATATTCTTATCTAGAATAGTTATTCTTATCTAGAATAACTGGAAGCTCTTTCTAGATGGAAGGGGGGCACATGCCCTAAAGTCTCAAAATTAATCAGAAACTTTTTCTTAGAGATCACAGTGGAAATTTTGCATCCCCCAAAAATGCTAAAAGTTGCTGTACTGAGTGCAACACTGGAGGGCAGGATTTTTCCTGAAAAGATAGAACATAGGAGTGTAGGGCCTAAAGATGCTTTCTTTTATTTCTTTTTTTTTTCCCCTTGAGAAGAATGCTTTTAGAGCAACACTTCCTCCTTCTTGCTTCTTTACTGAAATAGAGTAAAGTAAAATTAAGTTATTTGGAAATCCACACTGCACTAATATTAGTACATTCATTTGCAGTGTAGTCATTTTTCCTATTTCAAATACTACCAAGGCACCTTTCCCCTCTTTATCCATTGATAGCTTTCAAAACTAACATTTTTCATTTGAGCAGTAACTACTTCTATAACCTGCATTAGAAGCATACCAATCTTGAAGCTGCAACACATTCCACACATGACTTACCTTTTAAATTTCCATTTTGTTTGGTGAAACTGGACTCATCACCCCTGATCTTTAAATAGAAGGAACACCCATTGTAAGGTACAGAAGTGGATACTGAAGGAAAATAAGGTCCTTCCATCTAACATTAATTTTATTTTATGAAATGGTCAGCTGCCATATGCTTAGAATTTTGATGTTTCCTTTTTCTTATGAGGAGTATGAGAAAAAGCCTATGTGGGTACATATGCACAAGAAGACATGTACACCTACAATGTATGTCACAGAGCTACAGCATCTTGAAAATACTGTGGCCGCTATTGATTAACTGTTTTTCTGTAGTACCATTTGTATAACAAATTGTTAGAATTGGGTTAAAAAAGTATATACTAAGCTAGTTGAAGCAGTTCTATTGCCTAATGATATTTTTTAGTCACATTTATGCATTGAGGTACTATCATCTAATTTTTATCCATTTAATAGGTGTTAAATTGATTCTCTATGATGCCAATTCTTAATTAGGATGTCATGTGTTACTAATTTAAATGCTTGAAAGAAGTCAAATATGTTGTATCAACCAAATTTTAATCTAAAAATCATATGTTTATATGACTTGACTAATTTTCCAAAAAAAACATGTTAACTGGTGTTAAGTATATTTTAATCTTTTAACCCTTTGGAAATGGACCNGCTGGGTGTCAGTCAGTGGGTGGTGAGCAATTGCAGTGGGCATCACTTGTTTTGCATATTTTTTTTATCATTACTACTATTATTATTTTCTCTTTCTCTGCTGTCCTATTAAACTGCCTTTATCTCAACCCATGTGTTTTAGGGTTTTTTTTTTCCATTCTCTCCCCCATCCCACTGGGGCGGGGGGAGGGTGAGCGAGCGGCTGTGTGGTGCTTGGTTGCTGATTGGGGTTAAACAAAAACAAACCCCTGTTTTGGCTGTTTCATTACTTTGCTTATGACCAGTGTTGGCTTTACAATCCTAAAATTACACAGGTTGATTTGCCTGCACTTTTAAAATATTGGTAGCACATTGTTTCTTTTCTAGACAATTACCTTGTCTTCCTTGACTTAAGATCATTTTAGGTAAAGATGTTCAACGATATTTAGTTGTAAAGAAAGATAAAGCATATCACTTTCCCAGTTTGAAGGAACAAATTATATACACATGCACTTGTATAACTCCTTGGGTCCCCTTTTCTCCAGTTTTTGAGACAGTTATTACATGTGACTGTGTCCAGTCAGCTGGGACCACCCTTGTCCTCCATAAGTTCTTGAAGATAATTGCTAACAGTACATAGCCTGCTTCAGTTTAAGTACTTTAAAGTGAATTTAATTGGGCCTTGTTCCCTTGAATATGTCTAAATTTTCTAAATCGTTATTGACCTGTTCTCTTCCTATCCTGCCCTTTACTTAATTTTGTTTAAACTTTTATCTAGATATGATTTTTTTTTTTTTTTTCCTGGAAAAGTGTGAAGGAGGTGTTCTTCATTCTTATTTCCCGCTAGCTATTTTTCTTTCTTTCACGTTTTACAAACTCATTTCTTGTCTTTTTCCTTATTGCATGGTTTGGCTTTTCACAAGATTAATCCTTATGTTTCTCTGATCATTGCTGAAGCAGCTGCACTTGCTTTTTACTGTACTTCCTGTTTTCCACCATGACATGCTAATTTGCATTCCACAGGATATCTTTGGGCTAACTTTTGTCCAGGGCACTACTCAGCCTTTTGTATGGACAGGCTCTACTCTTTCTGTTAGCTAAGAAACATGAAATCTGGAATTTGAACGATATGACATTCCTTATCACAAATCATTAAAAAAAAAATTACAGTGAGACCAAAAGCCCATAGCAAGTTGATATTAGACAATAATGAATGTTTAATAAAAAAGTGTGAAGTATACAGTGATAAATCAAGAGACAGAGATAATCCCACAGTACTTTCCCTGTTTCCAGTGATGTGTGACTCAAGTACTTCCTCTTTGACTCTCAATAAGATTTTCTTCCACGTGTGTGTCCAGTTGCTTTTTGAATATATATAGTTCAACTCCCAAAGAAAGATTCCCAGTTCTAATTGCTCCTCAGTTCCTCAGAAACAGTAACTTTGATCTTTTGTTTTCCTTCCCCAGTTCTAATGTGTCCTTTTTTATATGGAGGAGCAGAACCACATACAATAGTCAACATGCAAACGAAATACGTTTTTGTTGATGCCGGAATACTATTTCCTGTTTTGGTCACTGTTCCTTTACTAGCAATTCCTAACATTTTTCGATAGATTGCAGTTTCATAGAATTATCTTTAGTATGCCTGAGTTCTTGTTCCTGAGTGATAACTGTCAGTTCAGAAGCTATCATTGTACTTGCATGTTTATGATATTTTTTCCAGATTTATTTTTTCTATAATTATTGATAATGACTTTCACCTGTTATTTCATCAGTTGGTTAGTTGGTATCATAAACTTTTCTGCAACAAGTCACATAGACTTTCTTCCTCATCCCTGTTTAAATTTGGTCCGCATCTATCCCTACATGTAAAATTGAGTGTAAACAAATCAACATTCTATTTTTCTGCATTCTGTAATGAAATATTTAAGTACACAGTAAATATTAAAATTAAAGGACATATTTGTCAAAAATTTTTGGTTTTTTTCTTCTAAAATTATTTTATTACTTTGAAGGATTATTATATTATATAATTATATGTTATTATTGCCAACAAGCCATCCCTATGCTATGATAGTGAACTGTTAGTTTAAATGGACTTCCTGTAAAAAATGTTCATGTTGGTTTTCCATCTATCTGATTCTAAGGTCATGTTTATTTTTTAATATTAGTAGAGAATGCACTAAGATAGAAGCAACAAAAAATAATCCACTGGATATGATCTTGCCTTTTTGATAACAGCAAGGACAAAAAATTTCAGAGGAATTGAGAGACAACTCTTAGAATGCTGCTGAGAACTATATGACCTATGAAGGAGGCCGCCTTCTCTTTTTATAGTTGGAGACTGGTAATAAATTGTACTGTAAAATTTCTTTGAAGAAATTTACTGGAATAATGATAAAATTGTGATCATCTAAAATTATCATGTAAGCCCACCTTGTTTTTAGCTTTAGGCCAACCTCATTTTAGCTTTAATAGCCACTTTTACAGTCCAATTATGTGCTATCTGAAATATTTTTTTTCTATTAGTTTTGATTTATCATTTACACTTTCAGTAGTTGTTCCCATGTTCCTTTGCAGGAACCATATATATAATTTCATTTTTTACTTATGTCCTCTTCTGCAGTCCTGAACATATCTCTCTATCCTTTCTTTTTGTATAAGGGTTTCTCATTATATAAGGGTTTATTCATTTGTGTTTTTAAATTCCCATAATTTTCCAACATCTTATTGAGATTAGAAACCAGTATTACACATCTATTTCAAAGAAGACCGAACTGTTTACTTATGAAAACAGTTGCATTTTGTCCTTCCTTAGGTATTTGCACTTCCAGGTCTTTGTCTATTTTTAAAACAGTATTCCTTGTGGAAGAGGAGGGATCTTCAATAATGTCTGGTTCTTTATTCTAAACTGAAACTATTGCCATATAATACTGAAAGTTCATGTGTAATTTTGCAGCTGGTTAATTTTTATAGACCACCATGGTTTCCAGTGAAGCAAGAAAAAGTACACTTTAGTGGAATACAGTATTATTTTGGGATACCCAGTTGGGTTTCCTCCTCCATCTTAAGTTTCTTGTGCAAATATTTTACAACTGTAATCTATAAATCTGTTCAGGAATGGTAAATCCATTGCTGATTCTGTTTTCTATTTTTCCTATGCTGAAGCCCTAGAGAGCCAAGTTCTCTCTTCTTGCTATTGAAGAAGTACTTATTGTTTTAAGTATTTACTGTGTCATTTATTAGTGGCATTGAAGCCACAATGGCCTGAAGACAGGGAAGAACAAGTGTATAGGTAAAAGCAGTGTCTGTTTAGCCCATTTGTGATTTGCCCACTTATAACTCATCCACCTAACAAAAATGATGGACTCGGAGATATTTGCGTTATGTCACATTACAGTTGCAGACTTTGTCTTTATATATGTTTCTTCCTTTTCATTAAGCAGGATTTTAATGACATTGTCTGGGGCTGAAATTTGAATTCTAATAGTGAGATGGAAGATACAGGTTCATAATGTGCTACTAGTCCAAATAGGTTGAGACCAGTGGGAAGATCAGCTTAAAACTTTATGGTATACAATAGATAGTATAGGAGAGAGAATAAATAAAACACAGCATTTGTCATACCACATTTTGTTCTATATAACAGTATTTTTTCTATCTCTCTTCTAAATTTAAGAAAGTGTTATGTAAGTGTCAGGTTCTATAGGTATCCAGGTTGGATAGTGTGGATGAAAACACAGTGGCATTAAGAATTTAATTTTAACTATGTATTTGTAATCTAGTAATAAGGAAAAAAGATAAATTATTACCATGACTATAAATTCAAGAATACCTAATGTTATAATCTATGAAGTATTTTATTTATATTTCAGATACCTGGGTCAAAGTAATGCAAAGCCTTTTCAACAAAAGACTTGAATTGCAATGTGACATCTTTCAAGTAGTAGTCATAATACTTATTTAGATGCTTAATATCACTTTAGAATTGCCATATTTCTCCCTTTAAAAGGAAACACAGCAACAGAACATTCTTTGATTAAATTCAGAGGGATATGATCTTCTTGTCAGAAATCTAATCTTGTCATTCTCCCAACATTAAAGAGAGACTATTCCCTGAAACTGAGTAAATAGTTCTAGTTTACAAACAAGATGAAAAGTCTCTTTCCCCAGGGTACTGAAAGAGCATACATGAAAGCCAGAAACAATTGAATAAGATCAATGTTAATAATTTTGGTAACCAGAGGAAGCTGAAGTTTAAATTTGAGCTTGAGAGCTTATTTGCAAACTTCATGAAGTTCACACAGCTCTAAGGACTCAGATCAAAATAAGTCCAACACTGAATGAGTACACAGGATACTCCTAAAGGAATAGAGTTTTTATTGCCACACTTGAAATAGGTTTAGCATAGCTTTTATTTTCATGTTTGTCTTTTTAAGAACCTTTTCTGTCCCATAGGATTTCTCTAAGAGTTCAACATATCTCCAACTGACTTGGTCAGAAGAATGTTTTCTTTTTAACAAACAGATATATAGCGTCTTTGCAATTTATGAAGCAGAATAATTGGTGCATGTGTTAAAGTAATAGGCACAATGCATCTCAGCTGAATGTAGACATTTAAAAAAAATTGTTCTCTGATCAAATCAGCACAAGTCAGACAGGTACCAGAAGAGACAATAAAATAAAAATCTGTGTTAAATCCCAGAGGATAGAAAATTGTTTGGAATCATTACATGCCTGTACTACTCTAGATCTAGATATAAACAAATAGTATTCTTTATGTATAAACCCCAAACTGTGAATTTGGTCTTGTCTGTCTTCCCTTAGCTTTGCTGTCATTAATATATGTAAAGGAAAGCTCATTCTTTAGTAGAGAGAAATGTACAGACAGTCTTGCATCTGACTTACTCTGCTTTGTTCTGTCACTCCCTCATGATTTCCTGAATACTAAAAAAGTGAATATTTAATATTGTGTTCTACTGCTGGCAGAATTTTTACATGGATTTATAATTTAAAGTACTTTAATTAAAAAGATATAATGTCTGAATTTTTATCTTTAAAACTCTTACTAAAATTTTATATCTTTTTATGGGGAAGGGGAGTTTTGCCATCTTAACAACTACAGACCTGCAATCGGTGTATGTATGAGAAATTCATCCAGTTAAGACACAGCTTTTTGGGGGTTTGGCATTTTTCAAATATTTTGGAAGGAAATTGTCTAATGCATGCATGAATTAACTGTAATACAAGAGCAAAGACAGATGTTGAGCTGAAAAAGTGCGTGGAAAGTTGTTAAAGTATCTACATTGGGTGTTCTTTTCGATTTTGCAGTGTGAAAGCAACAGGTCTTTGTCTCACTCTAAAATTAATTGGTACAATATTAACTGATTTAAACTTGTGGTATTGATAGTAACAACTGTAATGTAATATGAATAAAAAGCTAAAGATTAGTATTTTGTTATCTTCAGCAATGCAAGTATGGAAGCTATTAGCTTGTGAAAAGACTTTAGATCTTAAGTTGTCTTAAGGGCAGTTTTACAGCATTTACCTCTAGTTCACTTTCAGCTGTAAATATTATTTTAAGGCATAATGCCAAACGTTTTGAATGCACTCCTCATACTGACATATAAATTGCTTGCAAACATAATTTCCTTATTATTGTGTTTGAATTTTTTGATATTCAGAAATTGAGAAAGGAGGTTGTGGAGACCCTGGAATTCCATCATATGGAAAAAGGACTGGCAACAGTTTTCTGCACGGAGACACTCTTACATTCGAATGTCAAGCAGCTTTTGAACTGGTGGGAGAGAGAACAATTACATGTCAACAAAACAACCAGTGGTCTGGCAACAAACCCAGCTGTGTTTGTAAGATTTCTTTTGTTTTCTGTATTATTTTTCTGACCTTACCTCTTGCATTTGTGGCTAGCCAGCAGGAAAATATTTCAAAAAGTTTTGAAGATTTTTTCAGTCCCATGTGGGTTTTTTTTCAGTTGGCTCAATAGTAACTCATTTATGGGGAACATCACGTAGGACTGTTTTAGAATATTCTTTCCACTTGTTTTATATTTAACTGAACCATTTAACACTCTTAATGTAAATGTGTGTTGAACTAGACTCTAAATGAGCAAATGCTAATAGCATATAAGCGTTCAGATGGACTCTGTGGCACATACACATTGATTCTGGCAGTGCATAGTCATCTGCAGATCCACGTAAGAAAAGATTGGAGGTTTTATGTGATATCTTAATAAAGCATGAAAACAAATATAAGGAATATAAGTATACCCAACATGGAAAAATAGTACGCAAGATCATTAGTTGTGAATTTTATTTTAAAAGATAAAATATGTTTGTAGGTAGGCTTGTAGGTGGATTTAGAGATTTTTTTTTTTATTTTTCTTTTTTCTTCTTCTACGGTAAAATAGAGTAAATCTTTCTAGTACACAGGTATATTAGGAACTTCAGTTTTCCAGAACAGATTACCTTTTCCTATAAAGAGTCTTATAATTCAGTACTGGATTTTCAAAACAACCTTAATGAGGTGGCCAGTTCTCCTTGGACGTGTATGTATTTTGCAGCTGTGTTGGTTGTGTTGGGTTGACCCTGGCTGGATGCCAGGTGCCCACCAAAGTCACTTTGTCACACCCCTCCTCAGCTGGCTAAGGGAGAGAAAATAGAAAAAAAGCTTGTGGGTCAAGATAAGGACAGGGAGAGACCACTCAGCAATTACCATCATGGGCAAAACAGACTCAATTTAGGGAAATCAGTTTAGTTTATAACTAGTCAAATCAGGGTAGGGTAATGAGAAATAAAAACTAAGTCTTAAAACACCTTTCCCCTACTTCTCCCTTCTTCCTGGGCTTAATTTCACTCCCAATTTTCTCTCCTTCTTCCCACAAGTGGCACAGGGGGATGGAGAATAGGGTTGTAGTCAGTCATCACATGTTGTCTCTATTGTTCCTTCTTCCTCAAGGGGAGGACTCCTCACACTCTTCCCCTGCTCCAGCATGGGGTCCCTCCCATTGGAGACAGTCCTCCATGAACTTCTTCAACTTGAGTCCTTCCCACAGGCTACAGTTCTTCATGAGCTGCTCCAGTATGGGTCCCTTCCATGGGGTGCAGTCCTTCAGGAACAGACTGCTCCAGTGTGGGTCCCCCATGGGGTCATAAGTCCTGCCAGCAAACCTGCTCCAGCGTGGGCTCCAGTCTTGTACAGCCCCTCAGGTCCTGACAGGAGTGTGCTCCAGCATGTGCTTCCCACATGGTCACAGCCTCCTTCGGGCATCTACCTGCTCCAGCGTAGGGTCCTCCACAGTCTGCAGGTGGATATCTGCTCCGCCTCTAACTTCCATGGGCTGCAGGGGGACAGCCTACCCTCACCATGGTCTTCACTGGGGGCTGCAGGGGAATCTGTGTTCTGGTGCCTGGAGCACCTCCTCCCTCTCCTTCTTCACTGATCTTGGTACGTGGTATGTGCAGGGGTTTCTTTCATATTCTCACTTATCTCTTCAGCTGCGGTTGTACAGGTTTTGTTTTTTTTTTTTCCCCTTCTTAAATACATTGTCACAGAGGTGCTACCACTGTCACTGATGGGCTTGGCCTTGGCCAGTGATGGGTCTATCTTGGAGCTTGCTGGCATTGGCTCTATCAGGCATAGATGAAGCTTCTAGCAGCTTCTCACAGAAGTCACTCCTGTAGGCCCCCTGCTCCCAAAACCTTGCTACGCAACCCAATACATGGGAACAGGACTTATCATGCCAAGTAAGCTTGCTCTGGCATGTAAAAAGTCTCTATGTGTCCATGCAATGATGAAATGTGTCTAAGCATGTAAGGCCTGGGCATGGAGACAATGCAGCTGCAATTCCCTGTGAAGACAGAAGCTGCATTTCTTCATGGTTCTCTATTGCATTTTGTTGATATGTTAGTTTCTGTTGGCAATAGTGTGGAATGTTTTACTGTACTCCACTGTTTGATGTGCATATGCCCTGTCAAAGATAATGGAACCTAAACTTACAACATGTATTTACAAACACTGAGTTCAGTTTGACACATTCGAAGGGCTGAGTAATGGTTATCCTTTGTGTTAATTAATATGCAGTGAGTCATCTTCTTTCTGAATGTACGGTACTTCTCACTAAAGTAGCAGCCGCAAACTCATGACTCTCAAATCAATTAGGAACTGTCTTGATGAAAATTGGCCCAATGGAGTGAAAAAGGAGGAGAACTATGAATCATTTTTGTTTAATTACCCTGTGCTATTGAAGGGAAACTAGGCATAAATTAAGCTTGTACTCTTTTTAAGAGTTCTTGATCAAGACACATCTACATTTCTGCTATTATTTGCATCAGCATGAACTTTGTGTTCTACAGAACACTGACCCTTGTGCTTGATTTTTTGGTTTGCTAAACACATTTTCATGCATTTTCCTTTTAGAAAAAAAAAAATCACATTTAAATTTGGAGGCTGTATTTTCATTTCAGAACAATCCTGCCAATTTTTCCAAATTCTGACACATCAGGTATTACTTTTGCTTTCTTTGGCATTCTCTACATGCTTCTAATAATCTCTTGCAGGCTCCGATGCAGTCACTTAGCTTCACTTGAGGAAATAGAAACATGCAACATTGACATGCTTTACTGGAGAAATGTTCTGACAGTCTTAAACATTTCCAGGTTGCATGTGTAGTAGTTTTGACATCCAGGATTCAGAGGCATCCTTTTCTACAAAAATAAAAAATATATAGACAAGCATTTTTAATGTTTATGGACAGTATTTTGAGGATCTATTGTTATTTTCTTTAGTCTCGTGTTTCTTCAACTTCACCACACCGTCTGGAATTATTCTTTCTCCAAATTATCCTGAGGAGTATGGGAACAATATGAACTGTGTTTGGTTAATTATCTCAGAGCCAGGAAGCAGAATCCATCTGATTTTCAACGACTTTGATGTAGAACCTCAATTTGACTACCTTACAGTGAAAGATGATGGGATTTCAGATTTACCACCTCTTGGCACTTTTTCTGGCAATGAGGTCCCTTCTCAGCTGGCTAGCAGTGGGCACATAGTAAGACTTGAATTTCAGTCGGATCACTCTACCACTGGAAGAGGATTTAATATCACTTATACAAGTAAGAACCTCTGGTTTTATTTTATGCCTAGTCTTAAAATCAAGCTATCTTTCTTCATAATAATGAAAATAGAACATGTTTTTATTTATAATACAGAAGTAAATTGTAATGCTTGTATAATTGCACTGCTTTCAGCTGTCTTCCTGATGTTCATTAGCTTATTTACATTTTTATCATTTATTTATTTTAACTGTGATAGTGCTGAGGAATTCCCTTCATTATTTAAGGGCCTTTTTGATTGATACTGCATAAATGCAGAGCACGTAACCACAGACCAGATCTTCAGATCAAAGTATCCAGTGCAAACAATTTAATATACTTCTCAATGGAACTATCAGGAATAAGTTCACAAAGTTGTTAAGCTTAGATCCCAAATATGGAGACGTTCATCTGAAAAGCATAGAAGTATAAAAAGCAACTAGAATATCATTGCAAATAAATAGTTCTGGGAACCTGCTTTGCTTTTGCATTTTATCTTCCAGTTAGATGGTGTGGTATCTAAGAATATAGACCCTAAGAATGTAGTCACACACATATAATAGTTACCCTTTGCAGTTTTTCTAGTGTCTAAGACCATAGCTGATCTCATGCAAAAGTCGCTCCTATAGGAGTGCAGTAATTTAAGGATCATTCTTCTCTCTGGCTACAGTTTCTTTAAGAATTTTAAGAATGTACTATCTTTGAGAATGCAATTCTCAAATATCCAAAATTTAGTTGCACCTAGTCAACATGTTGAAAAGTTGTTAAAAGCAGACCTAGTAGTCACATACATATAGAGAGCTACTGAAAGCATAAATCTTTCCCATTTGGGAAACCAGGCTAAATATCTAGCTGCAGATAACCATGTATTTTTTTTGTTTATATGAAAATATATTACTCAACGGTACTCTAAGCTGAAAACTATAGTAACATCATTGTCATGGAGAAAACATTATTAAATTTGCCATAGACTGATAACCCTTCTGGAAGTTTTATTAGTCATTCAAACACATTACTTATATGAAGAGTACCTTTTTAGTTAATGAAAGTATCTTCTAAGGTTATAGAAGAAGTTAATTGACAATAAAGTCATCTTCGTCACATCTTGTGCTGTCCCTATCTTGTATCAATTAAGATAATCAATTAACAGTGTTTATTCAGCGCCAGGGTGTTTTCTTGCATTATTTAGGAAGATGCCCCACATAAAATTCGAATTCATGGATTGCAACTGTTTTTAAGTATTAGATGCCTAAATTTACCCTTTGCTTTCAGAGAAAGGGATAATTATTGCCCTTTGAAAAGTGGAAGAAAAAGGGACATCCTCACCTTAACTAAGACTGCAGAGATTAAAAAAATTACCAGAAAATGTGAGGCCTGAATTCTAGGTCTGCTTCTGTCTGAGATTATTCAGATCCTGTTTTCTATATGTTATACTACTAAAGGAAAGACAGACCATAATAAGGACAATCTTTACTATTTTTATTTGAAGTTGGAGAATTATTCAGTCAGGAATATAATACTCATGGATCAAACTCCCTGAGTGTCCTGATCACCTAGGTATTATGCAAAAGGGTTTTCCACCACACTTTTCGTATTAGAGTAGGTGTTACCACTGAGCTTGATACATGCCTTATGTTCTAGAATTATCTAAGAGCACATATGCCTCCATAGTGGGAAACTGAGATGGCAAATGGGAGTTCTCATGATTTATGAATTCTTAATGTTCATTGGAAATTCTTAGGTTAAGTTCATCCAAAGCACTAGTACTTCCAGACCTCCTACGTGTGGCAGAGAAAACTTGCTCCATTCATGTGGTTTAAACCAATTCAGGATCAAAGCAATTTTATTGGTTTATTAAAGAAACATAACTGACAATGAGTGAACTGTAGATACAGGATCGATATCAGCTATTCAACACATAAACTGCAATGTTAGACACTTATAAAATCTTAGAATCATAGTCATACAATACATTGAATTGGATCATCGAGTCCAACTCCCTGCTCTTTGCAGAACTACCAAAAATTAAACCAGATGGCTGAGAGTGTCATCCAGACACTCTTTGAACTCTGAAAGGCTTGGTGTCATGACCACACTTGGTGCCTCCTTGTGCTGCCTGGTTTATCTTAACACATACAAATTTGTAAATATCTTTCCACTCTAATCCATCCTTATCCTGCCCTGCCAAGATTTACATACGCATCTTCCTCTCACAGGATGTATAGGATAAAAGCACTCACCCTTTTTCCTTGAAGTGGATTTCCTTACTTGCACACACCTCCTGAAAGGCATGGAGGTCGGTCCCCTAGCTTTACATGCACTCACACTGCTGCTCTCTGCAACTCACTGATCCACGTACTGGTCAGAACACCCCCTGTGAGGTCACACATGCACTTGGAGGTGTGGGTCCCTGTGGGTTGCACCCTGTGTTGCCACCCCACTAGATGACAGCAGTCTGCTCTCAGCGCCCCACTGGGAGGTCACTCTGGCCTCTGTTTTTTTTAGCACTAGCCTGGATTTCTGCCAGATTAGTTGCAATGTGAAACCACACTTTTCATTATGTTAGCGGCAAATAGCTGGATTTTCTCCAGAGGGAAACTTGAGCAAAGTTTTCTTGTGTACCTAAGCCACACAAAACTAAAAAGCTTCACAATTTGAACTATGTTGCACCTGTGTGAATGTCACTGGATTTAATACTGACTTTTAATCGAAGAGTTCTCTACACTTGCAATTATATTATAATCTTGTTACTTATCAATGGTTGTTCCCCCTCTCAAAAAAACCCCAAAAAACCACAAAGCTTAGAGGGGTGGTGGTTGTTGTTATTACTATTATTATTACTATGTTTTTATCAGCCTTTGGTCAGAATGAGTGCCATGATCCAGGCATTCCTATAAATGGGAGGCGTTTTGGAGACAGATTCCTTCTGGGAAGTTCTGTATCCTTCCACTGTGATGATGGCTTTGTGAAGACCCAGGGCTCTGAATCCATAACATGTATTATGCAAGATGGAAATGTAGTATGGAGCTCTACTGTCCCACGTTGTGAAGGTAAGGGTACAATTTTTACTTTGCACCTATGTTTTGAATAAAGAAACTGTTTAAATTTAGCTTACTTTTTACATTTCACACGTAAATAAGACTGCTTTTCCTGAAGTTATTAATTCATCTTATTTTAACTCTCTACGAGTCAAATGAGAGAGCAATAATAGAAACAAGATCGCTTGCTTTTATATTCTTGGAATAAATTAGCATTCTAAAAATCTGGTTTCTATTCTTTTCAAGTTCTGATTGTCACCATCATTACTTGGTTGTGAGTTATAGCTGTTATAACACTTTTGACTGTAGCATACTGAACAGCATAATTACCATGTAGAAAAGTGAAATAAAGTTTCTATTTAAAAGTCCTTTTTAAAAATTTGTACCTTTAATTTTCTCAGAACACAAGTATACCTGAATTTCTATATGTAAAATATTAAGCTGCAGTGCATTTTTATTCCTGAGAAATATAGTGAAAATCAGAGTTATGTTAATATTCATTATATTCCCCCCAAAATTCCAAACTTGTTTGCTTGTTTTTGCCTAGGTGAATAAATAGACTAAAATGAGCTATAATTAAGATTAATCTTAAAGAGAGATTTAAATACAGTGAGGAAAAAAAGAGAAAAAAGTAGGTTGATTCCTTGATGTTTAACAGTGTTAAGTCCTAAGGTAAGACATATGATTGTATTTAATAAATTACTAGTGTGTCATTTAAAAGTAATGTTCAAAAATTGTATATCTTTTAGTAAACAATGGACATATAGTCAGACACTCAATTAAATGCTACGTTTTTTGAAGACACTAATGTGAACCTTCTAATTGGTATAAATCTCACACCTCCATTAATTTCAGAGTCATTGCAGTAATTTAAGGATCTAGATCATATCACTTCTATGGCTTTTATTATTTGGTCAATTTGACAATTCAGTTCTCATAAGTGTGCATTTTTAAGAAAATTAGGGATACTGGAAAAACCATGTTCTGTGGGTCGCTTTTTTCCCCACTTTAATCTCAAAATCTTCCCAGAGACAAGTGCAGTCATGAGTTAATTCAAATATCCTCTTTGAGTTCAATTCTTCTTTTGTTAAAAACATTGAATCAAAACTAGGAATATTAATTTACTATGCACAAATCCATGTAACTATTAATTTCCATATAGCATAACAGGTTTTCTTGTCACTACTTAGAGGAACAGAAGTGACGAGATTTCCTGCTCTGCAATATGGAATTTGCTGATAATGATACCACTGACTACTTGAGGGTAATACAAATGATACTAAGATAAATCTACCTGACCTTGAAAGCCTTCCTGTTTAGACTACTCCATAGCCGTTTGTGAAATATAACATCCCAAAACCTTGTGCTATGATAGCTTAATTTCTTAAGGGACTCATGTTTCCCAAAATTTGTTCAGTTGTTTCTGCTATTGTTTAATCCTGCGCTAAATCCTCTGATCCTGCTCTGAAAAATGCTCCCTGTCTAGCCCTGTTACCTTCATAGCCCTGTTGCAATACTTTTTTCCCTGTTATGAAGGAGGATCAGGTTAGAAAACATTTAAACAAATCTGACGTACAGAAATGGGCCTGATGGGATGCAATCAAGAGTGCTGAGGAGGCGAGCCAATGACATTGCAAAGCCACTCTCAATCATCTTGGGAAGGACATTTAACCCAGGAGGTTCCTTAGGACTGGAGGAAAGCAATTTCCTATCATCAAGAAAGGAAAGAAAGAAGATCCAAGGAACTACATGTCTCGCCTCGATTGCTGGGAAAAGTGATACAGCAATATTCCTGGAAAGCATTTCCAAACAATGAAGGGCAAGACGGTGACTGGGAGCAGTCAGCATGGATTTATTGAAGGGGAAATCATGCCTGAGCAACCTGATGGCCTTCTGGAATAAGATGACTAGCCTGGTGTGGATGAAGGGACAGTTACAGATATTTTTTTTATGTCAGTTTTAGTAAGGTGTTTGACACTGTATCATATAAGATTCTCAGAGACAAACTGATGAAGTATAGGCTAGAGAAGTGAACAATAAGGCGGACTAAAAACTGACTGAACTGTTGGGCTCATAGAGTTGTAGTCAGTGGCATGAAGTCCAGCTGGAGACTGGTGGTGTACCCCAGGGGTAAATACTGGGTCCAATACTGTTTAAAAGCTTCAGTAATGATCTGAATTCTGGGACAGAGCAGACTCTGAGCAAGTCTGTGGATGAGGTAAAACAGGAAAGAGAGGCTGATACATCATGTGCTTGTGCTGCTTTTCAGAGGGACCTTGGCAGGCCACAGAATTGGGCTGAGAGGAAATGACAGGTCCTTCCCCTCTATTTAGCATTGGTGAGGCTGCGTCGGGAGTGCTGTGTGCATCCTGGAATCCCCAGCACAACAGAGACGTGGATATACTGCATTGAGTCCAGTGAAGGTTCACAAAGATGATTAAGGACTTGAAGCATGTGTCATACAAGAAAAGGCTGAAAGAACTGGGGTTGTCTAGCCTGAAGAAAAGGCTCAGGGATCAGGAGTGTATGTATCAATGTGTACAAATACCTGGTGGGACAGTGTGAAGAAGATGGAGCCAGACTCTTCTCAGTGGTGTCCACTGACAGGACAAGAAGCAATGGACACAAACTGAAATACAAGTAATTCTGTTTAAACATAAGAAAAATCTTTCACTGTGAGAGTGATCAAACACTGGAACAGATTGCCCAGAGAGGGTGTGGAGTGTCTGCCTTTGGAGGGAGGGCATGATCCTAACTAAACATTGTCCTGTGCAATCTGCTGTAATGAGCAGGGGATGAACTAGATGACTTCCAGAGGTCCCTTCCAGCTTCAACTGTTCTATGATTCAATGGAATATTTACCACAATCAGATCCACTGAGATGAATGATTACTCAAAAAGGTGTTAGATGGCACAATACAATGAAAATAATTAACTATAAATTACTTAAAACAATTTATCTGCTATTTCCCCCTAAATGTGGAACCATACTAGAACTAAAAAATGATGATACATTATTTTTTAATGAGATGATGTGCTTTTCAACAGAAGGAAGGCTGGCAGAATCAAGTGCCATGCTCTGTGTATTAAGGTATGTATAAAGTAATAAGCTATGATAAGATATATTGCAGGACTTATGATTCTGAAGAAAACAAAGTGCTTATAACATAATGTAGAAAATTTAGTTGTGTTCTATATTAAACTTATTTTTCTATGCTTTTTAATTCAATTTTTATAATTTCTTTGAACATATAATATTGTATTAGAAATACTCTGTGATACAAGTATACATGCTTTTTTATTTCAGCACCATGTGGTGGACATTTGACAGCATCAAGTGGTGTTATCTTACCACCAGGGTGGCCAGGATATTATAAGGACTCACTTAATTGTGAATGGGTGATTGAAGCGAGACCAGGACATTCCATTAAGATCAGTTTTGACAGGTGAGAATCATAAAGTCAAACAACAAGTAATGTATGAGCACAAATATTTGTTTTAATATTGAAGAAGAAAAATATTCTTAAAGAACCCAAACCAGAAGAAGAGATTGAGATGTAACACTCACAATACTATTCCTCAAGCAGAAAATTAAAATTTAAAAGTATATTTACATTGTCTTTATTTACGCTTTAAATAATTTCAATTAAATGTCCACTGGCTAGCACATAAATAGGGATATCTTTTGGACTTTTGACTATTTTTGTATTCAGGTACAACTATATATTGTCCCTGATGATGACCAGGGATTATGCTCCAGAGAGCATAATTTTCTGAGGAGGAAAAAGTTTTGAGTATTCTGTGTTGGATACATTTTTTTCTACCCCATTAGGATTTTTTTCTGATCCAACATAGATTACATAGTTAGACAAGTCCATAATACATTGGGTGGGCAATTGGCTGGTGGGCCAGGCTTAAAGTGTTAAGTAAAAGGGGTTACATCAGGCTGGCAGCCAGTCACCAGTGGGGTTCCCCATGGCTCATTTTTAGGGCCAGTGCTCTTTAATGTTTTTATAATTGATCTGGGCACAGGAATTAAATATATATTAAGTTAGTTTGCTGACAATGCTAAACTAGGAGGAGCTGTG
>VZTL01066116.1:0-12599 GCA_013400535.1 Scopus umbretta | reverse complement strand
TCCCCCCCCCCCCCATCCTCCAAATCCTTTCTTTCTTTCCCAGACACTTTTCCAGCCCCTACGCTCACCACAGACCCCAATTACAATGTCTATTATGAAGGGGAACGTGTCACTATCATATGCTGGGCTGCGACAAAGGAGAAAATAGGTAGATTTCGGTTCTTCAGTCAAATCGGGGAGCAAATTGACCTACAAGCACCTTTCTCCCTCCCGACTGCCAGTCTCCAGCTCACAGCTACAAAAGCATCTGCCACGCAGTACACATGCATGTACTTTGTGGAGGACTCTGGACAAGAAATTCCTTCCAACAGGAGCCTCCCTCTTTCAATTGAAGTTTGGGGTACGTTTGGTCTTCTTTTCTAGTCCCTTTGTCGAGGCTGAGTCATGACATTGGACAAATCATGGGTTTATGCATGGGTCCGGAGGGCAATAGATAGCAGATTGGTTGGGGATTTTTGTTGTTTGTTTTTTTTTTTTCTCCAGCGGCTCCCGTGGCCCCAGCTTTGTCCCTGGAGCCTCAGCAGCAGGTCTATAGATCCGGGAACTGCATCAAGCTACTCTGCTCCATCCCCTCATCTCCAGATGACGTTAGAGAAATCCAGTACTATGCGGACTTTGGATTTGCAGTCTCCATCCCAGTATCAAATGTGAGAAACTACAGCTATGCCCTCAGGATCACGGGAGAGGAGGTCTCTTGGTCTTTCAGTTGTGCCTATTTTGTAATTCAGTCTAGACGTCCCGTTCGCTCAAAAAGGAGCCACTGGATCAACGTCAATGTGAAAAGTAAGTTTTCAAACACTTCCTCACTGGAGCATCAAGTAACTACTGGCCCATCATGAGTTAATTCATTTCCCATGTGCTTGCCAGTGAAGTCAACCACAAGTCTCATCTCCCTCCCTTCCTGTCCTATGACCCCCTGT
Organism: Scopus umbretta; assembly: GCA_013400535.1. Classification (NCBI taxonomy): domain Eukaryota; kingdom Metazoa; phylum Chordata; class Aves; order Pelecaniformes; family Scopidae; genus Scopus; species Scopus umbretta. Next base: position 11,679 of record VZTL01066116.1, on the reverse strand, counting down.
CTCTTTGCCTCAGTCTCTCTTTCCACCACTAAATGAGCTCATTGCCGTAACTGCCCATGTTTTTATGGACAAAAGTAAGGAGAGATGTTGGAGAAAAAGGTCTCAGTGAAAAGACTGTATCATCACCGTGCCTGGTTTTCTGGGGGGGGAAGAAATGTCATATCACGGTAAAGTTACTGTCGATTCCTTCCCAGGCCATAAAATCAACTGGATTCGAGAAATCGTTGTCGGGGGTTTGTTCTTTACCATCAATGGCCTCATCTTTTTCTTCTCCCACCTCCTGAGGAAGAGAAGAGGTAAATATTTTACTTTCATGAAGCCACACTAATTCTTAGGCTCCTGGGACTTCATTTTCTTTGCCAAATAATGGCCCCGGACGACTGTTATTCGACCTTCCTTTCCAAAGGAAAAAAAGGAAACAAGCAAAGAGTTTGTTCCAGGCGGTTTTGGGAGGATGTTCTGGGCAGAGAATTTGCACAGGATTGCTCCTCAGTGGTGGTTGGCTCACTGTCCCTGGAGGTATTTAATAGACTTGTCGATGTGGCACCTAGGGACATGGTTTAGTGGTGGACTAACACTAGTTGTGTTTAGGGCTGAATTCGATCTTGAAGGTCTTTTCCAACCTAAATGATTCTATAATTCCATGATGCTATGATTCTCACCCTCCTCCCTGCTTTGATCCCCATATTTGTCTCCCTTAGAGGGCCAAGGCTGAAGAAAAGCCATTTCCAATGCTGCTGCTTCCATCATTTGCAGATCTGGAAGAGGGATTCCGGGTGGACAGATGAGACGAGTGAGAAGACGACTCCCCTAAAGGATTTGCTCCATTTAGCTACGGCAATCCCTTTCCTCAGGTCCTGCCTGATTCCTTGTTGTCCGCCTCAGGTGCAGAAGCGGTGCATGTTCAGCCGGCATTGCTTTGGCTACTCCGTTCCTCTGTGCAGAGCCCCATGCCTTCCAGCCTGCCTAGGGTCTTTCCAAATAAAGTTGGACTTTGTGTTTGGGTCTTGTGGGTTTCGGTGAAACATGCACATTTCCGTGCGCCTTCCCAAAGAGTGTACTTGTGTTCGTATGTGTGTGCGTGTGCCTCTGCTCCATCCCACCCGTAACCTCACCGTGTTCCTATCACACCTGGTTCTTATTTGCATCTGAAACTCAGCCTCCTTTGGGGGAACCACTGCACCTTGGGCTTAAATCTCTGGACTGTGCAGTCCGACAGAAGGACAAGGTTTTGCGGTGGAGGGCACGTGCCCAGATCAGCTTCTTGCCCCTCTGGTTTGCCTGTTGTTGGCTGTCCAAGTTCAATAAGTACACCTAGTGTATGTTCAGTTGATACCTGCTGGCTTGCATCTGTAGAGGGATGATGTCTTGGGAAGAGAAACACTGGTGGGAGGGGTGTGATGAGGGGGACACCTTAACACAGCAAACCACCCTGGGAGTCAAATCCCTTCATCCAGCGTCTACTCCCAAAGAATAGACAACCCGTTCCAACACAGGTGCATGTCACCTCCTCCCTGGACAGACATGGTGTAAAGGAGACACAATGGGTTGTGTGTGGAAGACGGTGTTTTTTCTAGTGTTAGAAGCTGGGGCAGAGGTAGGTAGAGAGCAAACTGTGTTTTCCCCATGACTGCTGCAGTGGATCACCAGCAATAGACAAAATCCTTCAGCCTTTGCCTTTTCTACTACCCTCCCCATTTGCTATTTTCATAAAGTGCCAAGCGTTGGCAGAAAACTTTGCTTGAAAAGACACTTCTGTGTTTATGATGAAGCTGTTTGGGGTGTGGGAATGTTTCGCTGTCTCTTTCATCAAGTCCCATGGAGGGACCAAACAGGGCACCCCTGGTGTGTCCAGGAGACAAAAAGGCATCAAGACAATCTCTGCATTTTCCTGGGGTTTGAAATTCAGGAGCAGGCTGGACCTGGACTGACAAGATCTGCAAGATTTGCTCAGTCATCCCAACCTTCCAGTTCAGCTATCCATCCACCAAAACAACCATCCATCAATCCATCCATCAAAACGTGGCAGGTACCTGCTCCTGCTCTATCAGCTAGTCAACCACATGTGACATCACAAGCAGCTGCAAAAGCGAAGTGCCTGATCTTGACCAATCAGCTAAACAGAAAAATGTGACATCACAACAACATGCAAAATCCAGGGGCCTGATCCTGCCCTATCAGCTACTGAGCCACGTGCCAGATCAGAAGCACCTACACAAGGCAGGGGAATAGAATGGAACAAAACGGAACAGACTAGACTAGACTGTTTTCCAGTTGGAAGGGACCTACAACGATCCTCTAGTCCAACTGCCTGACCACTTCAGGGCTGATCAAAAGTTAAAGCATATTATTATGGGTATTGTCCAAATGCCTCTTAAACACTGACATGCATGGAGCGTCAACCCCCTCTCTCGGAAGCCTGTTCCAGCATTTGACCCCCCTCTTGGTAAAGAAATGCTTCCTGATGTCCAGTCCAAACCTCCCCTGGCGCAGCTTTGAACTATTCCCACACGTCCTGTCAACTGGACCACAGGAAGAAGAGCCCAGCACCTCCCTCTCCACCTTCCCCTCCTCAGGAAGCTGTAGAGAGCAATGAGGTTGCCCCTCAGCCTCCTTTTCTGCAAAGTAGAGAAGCCGAGTGTCCTCAGCCTCTCCTCATACATTCCTACCAGCCCTTTCCCCACCTTTGTTGCCCTCCTCTGGCCACAATCGAGTTCCTTACATCCTTCTTAAATTCTGGGGCCCACAACTGTGTATATTCTAAATACTGTGACTCTGTACCGTTGCTAAATACAGCAGGATAATCCCCTCTTTTGACTGGCTGGTTGTGCTGTGTTTGATGCACCCCCGGGCTGCGGTTTGCCCTCTTGGCTGCCAGGGCACACGGCTGACTCCTGTTGGGCCTGCTGCCCACCAGCACCCCCAGATCCCATTCTGCAGGGCTGCTCTCCAGCCACGCCTCTCCCGACTTATACTTGTGACCAGAAAACAAATTCCAAGGACAGCACGCAGTCAGCCGGGATCAACACCCAACCACGACTCCCTTCTGCACACAATAACTTAATACAAACTGGACTGTACACGTCTACGGTGCAAAGTATTTTAAGAGGTCAAAGAGGCAGAAGGAGAAGGGAAAAACAATTTGTGAAGATGAGAAGGTTCAGCTCTACAGCCAGTGTTATTTGCAGGCGTGTTAGCTCCATTGTAATGTGTAGTCTTTGCCTAATTCAAGTTCAAGCCCAGTGATTTCCAGGACCTTTGAAAAACAAACAAAAAAAAGCAATGAGTAACTGTACTCTAAGATGTCTTGGTTTTTTGCAGTTCATAGAGGACAGCAGGTTCTTACTTGAGATTACTCCTCTTTAACTTCTTAATTCATCTTTTTGGTTATATATAAAAATTATATTATATTATGATGTATTATATTATATTGCATTATGTTACATTGCATGATATTGCATTACGTTCCACTGTATTGTATTATATTATGCTATGCTATTGTGTTACTTAGATTTTGCATAATATATTTCTGTATTACATATTCCCTCTATGTATAATATTATTTAGTATATTAATGCATTCTCGTTTGGCTTCCCACTGAAAGGCAGAAATAAATGAAACTCATCAGAACGCCGAGTTCTGCAGAAAGGGTGGCAAATCAAATTAAACATCAGCTGATTTTAGCTTGGGCATCTCACTGCACAGTGTGACCACAACTTGTGACAAGACATCATTAATTCTGGGGGAAAAAAAAAATTGTTGCAAAAGTACACTGAGTTTTTCTAAGATGTCAGTGGTTTTCCTGCAGTAAAGAAACGTATTTTAGAAATTATATGACAGCCGATAGGTGAATTCCCAAGGGTTTAAGAGCACATAACTAATTGCAAAGATAGGTTTTCACCATAAACTGTCCACTTACTTGTTTTTGGCTGTTGTAGGACGCAACATGAGGAGATTGGATTACTTCACCATTCTGTGATACTGTCACCTCCCGAACGTTTGAGGTCATCCCCAAAATTTTTATTTGTGTAAACTTCAAATTGTTTGGATCAGCATAGCCATCGTGCAAAACCTTTATCTCTAAAATGTTCTGAAGGAAGAGGAAAAAGAAGATCAGTGTCTTGTCCTTGGGCAGTTACTTGTCAGAATTTGCTTTTTTTCAGCAAAAAACAAATTCTCTATGTTGTTTTTTCAGTTAAAAACAAATTCTCTGTGTTGTTATTTATTTTCCAGATGTTGGAGGCTTTGATTTTCCCAGTTCCTCCACCTTCACAAATCTCTTACAGACTTTTCTGCTACCAATGAGGTACTGAATATTCAACAAATTTGTCCTGATGTAAATTTTGCAGCGTAAGAAAGGATTGAAAACACATGTTTGCATAATTCAGACCTTTTTTCTCTCATTTTCCTGAAGTTTCCCAAACTACTGAATTCCGTGGAAAGATTTCTCTGTGTGCACTGCTGATTTCTGAAGTTCTGCAGGTGTTTTGCTCAATTTCCTATTTTTTTATATTGCCTTTCAAAATTGCAAAAATGCTTAGGATGGATTGCAAAACTCTTCATTCCAGATCTAACAAAATAGGAAAACTGATGAAACAACGCACTTTTTTTTACAATATAAAAGGCATTTCTTTTAAATAGGTAGTCCGTAGAGTTACCATCTAATTTAATTCCAGCTATTCAACTGCTTAAAACAAAAATTTAAAGCTGACAGGCTGGAAATGCCAAGAATTTTAATACACACTACTGATCGCTGACTTTCTCACACAGTAACTGCTCCACGGTCGATCTTCTATGTTGAAGAATAATGATAAAAAGTAAGAATAATGATAAAATATAGTCACGAACTGAGTCAGTGACTCCACGCCAGCCTCTGTTCAAAGGATCTTTAAACAATTAACAATTATTAACAACAATTAAACAAAATTAAACAGGTTTTGCCTAACTAGCTTTCCCACCAGGCTCCTAAAGTGGATATTTGATAACGGTAGCAGAAAAGTCTGTCCTCTGTTGCAGTGCTGTGCAAGAAAATTCACTGGAGTGTGGGAAGAAAATATTTCTGTACTATTACTAAATAAAATTTTAAATATTTTTGTAATCGCATCTATTTCATCTTTATCCTCCTTTTTTAGTTTCTATTTTTGTGTATGGTTTATAATGTACATAACAGTAGAGTAGCACATATATATAATTTATAAATAAATATGCGTATGTTGGGGGAGGTGCTCAAAATTTTTTACCGCTAGGAATACATGGTCCAAAAAAAAAAAAAAAATTTGGAGACCTTGGCTCTGCTGCATGCTTATACATCTATAATCCATTTGAAAGCACTTTCCTGGATCTAACTGTGACTATATTCCAGATTGTATTTTGTATATAGTCACTTCTGTCTAGTCTGTCCAAGTAAATTTGTGTCCTATACAGAGATATACGCTTAACTGCAAGATTATGAAACACGCATGAGCTGATTAGCTAAAATGTATTCATTTACATAGATGCTAATAAATGATCTGTAAGTGTGATGCGGACTACGCGTCTGGCCTTGTTGGATTTCTGCATTCATACATGCTTTCGTTTTCTACAAATCCTTTTTGAAATAAACCAGTGTTTTTGGAATTATGAGAAATTATAACATCATGAATATACCACAAATATAGCAATAAGCAAAAATAGGCATCTTCTGAATCCGGCTTAAATTTGTTCTTAACACAATTTAATTATATTGATTGCATTATATTGGAGCCTGAACACAAAACACTCCTAAATTCCTTCATATACAGGAGAACTTGTGAACGGATATATCTGATAGATTTACTGTTAAGTTAAAAACCCCATTTACTGAAAACCAACGTGCAGATAACAAATCTGAACCAACGGCTGTCTGTCTTGGAGGTCTTGGGCTGGGCCAGCTACTTAATAATACACGCATGTGGAATAACCCCACTGAAGTAAATTAAGTTTCCCCAATTTATTGCTAAATTAGTTTATCCACCTAGGATATGCTAGTGCATAGATTGCTTTTTTGGGTTTGGTTTTTTTTTTTAAATCAACAATTAAAGACCTGCAACGGCTTTCACGATACTGAATAAGAGCTAGTCCATCACAGAAGATGAATGGCATATTGCGAGAGTAAAACATTTTTTAAAAAGCCAAATTAAAATACCTTAATTAAGCATACAACAATAATCACCCTGCGTACTCAAAACCAGTTAGTTAACATGGCATACCCGATGAGCAGTAAATGAGGTCAGCAGATATACACCCTCTTCGTACGCATCTGTTAGAAAGAAAGAATAAAGTAAAATGTATTTGCAATTCACCTTTATTTTTTAATTAAATAGAATTGTGCTGCATATACTATAGACATGTATATGCATCATGCAGACTTCCTGCAACATTTTGGTATGTTAAAAAAAAAAAAAAATCACAATTTTGTGCATTACTTGTGATAATCTCGGGGATAGCTCATAGTTGTTACAAGGATAAGACACTGTAGATGTAAACGGTAAGAGACTTCTAGATCTGTCTTATCTGAAGATAATTTGAATTTAGGAATATCAAGGAAATTAGTTAAAGCTTCCCACTTCATCTAGGGTTATGTTCCCCATTGGTTTGAGAACAAATCATTTTTATATACCTTGTCCTAGATCCAGGGCAGTTTAATCTATGCAACATATATAATCCATAAGTAACAACATTATGTTATTATTTGACCATCATTTTACTTGTTATTATTTTTATTGGTTTACATTTTACTGTAATTTTAGTTTAATTAATTAGATTTAATAATTTTACTGTAATTTTTTTTATGGTTTGTGCTCATGCTTCCTATGCTGCGATGCACAATCATACGATAATCCCAAAATAAAAATTAACTGTTCATGTTAGCAATCCACCGAGCTAAAGAAATTTATTTATTTACAATTTATGCATTGTAGACTCTGAACGAGTTAGTTTATTGTGTAAACAAGAAACTTGGTACTTACCAATGTGAATCCCGTCATCCCAATAAAGCTGACCTTCTGCAAATTGACTGTCATTCAAAGCAACGCAAAGTGCAAATGGGTTTTTTCGGCTATAAAAAAAGAGAATACTTTTCTTGGGCAATCACATTTTATGTTTTACTATCGCTATAATATATATTATAGACATTGTACACAACAGAATTTAGCTCTGTTACTGGTCTTCCCCAATCCATAACGTTACATTGAAAGGAGGCCATGGCGATGAAACCCAAAAGAGAAAAAAAACTGCCATAAAGTTAAGGTGCTGCCATATGTATTGATTTTCTCATTTATACAAAATGAGAGATACTTCCAAGTATGGTGTGTATGAAACCACAAAATTTTGTTTTTCCCAGGTTGAAATTAAGGCATCCAGAAAAAATTGTCTCATTATGTAGTTAATACACAATTTATTCGCCATTTAAAATGGCAACTTTTATTTAAATTTAAATATTTAAATAATATTTATATTTTAAATACTTAAAAATAATATAAAGTATTTTAAAATCTCCCTTAAAAAGCAAAAAAAAAAAATTTAATTTATTTTTCTTTTTTAATTGCTCAATTCTTCTTGTCATACCTGTAAAATGTAGTATTAGCAGGGCTTTGCTGAGTGAGGATGTAACCGCCTCGGATATGGAGATTGATATGTTCCAAAGGAGATGGTAAATGTCTGAATTGTCCCCTAAAGCCAATATACTCACCCTGTTTATCATTAAAAAAAAAAACAANTATATATATATATATATAAAAGAAAGAAACGTTGGCATTGTGGGAAATGGAGACCTTGATTTGCCACAGCAAGGTGATGCTGACCGTGCGTATTCACAATCCCTTGCCAGTTTTAAAAGAAAAATCACGGTAACTGAGGGAAAACCTTTTTACAAGGATCACAGCTATCCTATAGACTTCAGTGGGAATTGATTATTAACAGAGAAGTGAGGACCACACTTACTCATGGAGCAGAGGGCGGACAACGGTGCTGCCGTGAGCATTGGCTTCATACATTAATGTGTACAAATAGGGTAAGAGGGTATATCTTATATTTAGCACTTTCCTGGAAATGTCTTCAAATGTCGAATTCCAGGCAACAGGATCTTGCCTCTAAACGAGAGAAAAGAGCCTCTTGTTATTCAAACAGGATTATTATGTTGGAAAGAGATGAGGAAAAGCCCTNAAAAAAAACAAAACACACCTTTGTTGAATTATCCCTTTTAAACTGTTTTAGAATGAAAGTTTGTAAATACATAAATACTAAGAAAGTTGTGACTGCAAATACTTTTGTAATGCAGAACTACGTATTTTCCAGATAAAATCTGAAATTCTGCCTATAGAAAACAATGACACAACAAGTGATAAACAGAGTGACTTTTAAAGTCTGAGGCTGTAAAAACTGTTTACAACTTTTGTCTTCCTCCACTCCATCATCTTAGAAAAGAAATTGAATGTGTCGAAGGATTAAAAAAGCAACCATGGAAGCACTTCAAATTACAGACATTATTCTACCTTTTTACTGACTTTTGTTGACCAAGATTACATGAAAACAAACTGATTAACAAAGAAATTAGGCAAGATGTAATTTTTTGCATCAGTTAAAACCCCTACTGAGCACGTGTTGGTAAAACAGAAGTGATGGATTCACACCCCACCCCAGCAAACTGTACTCCTCTTTAAACATATTAGGAAAAATAAATATGATATAGTTTTTTAAATTACTTACCGTGTGGTAATCATACCAGCGGGCATTCGGCAGGTAAGCATTCACCGTTACAGCCCCCTAGAATTAAACAATTTTGGTTTAGTTATATTAAAGCCAAAAAGTAAAGTTTAGCTCGTGTCACTCCTAATATTTTCATTGATTTCTAATATTCTCTGACTTTTTTTTCCAATTTTTCTGATATTTCACCTGATCCAGTACAGGGCTGATGAGCAGTGCTGGTCCCCACAGAAATTGTCTATATATTTCCCATGTTGTTTTGTCTTCCACAAACCTGCAAAGTAGCAACATAGCAGTCAGACCTTTGGGTCAACTTTTCCCAAAATATTTCCTTGTTGAAGACTTTTTTTTCTCAGTAAAACTACCATTTCCTCAACTGTAAGCACGCAACCAGGAATAATAGGTAATTTTATTACCTCTTGAATAATAATAGATAATATGTTACAAATTAATCCCATTTTACTTACAAATGTGTCAATTAAAGCTTGTCAAGAATGTATTTAAGATACTATATGTGAAAATCATTAGGGAAATAGCACCTATTACTTAATATTTATTTCTGCTGTTTCTTCATGTTTGCTGGCCTATAGCTACATATACACTAAAATTTTTGTTTAGTATATTTATAATACAAAACTTTTAAAAAATCACTTTTTCTTCATATTAGCAACAGCAAAATTAAGTAGTGGCCCAACTATTTTCTGAATTGTACCATTTCTTTTTTTGACATGTACTTCTTCAGAATCAAGTCTTAGATTGGTCAAAGTTAGGCCAGGATTACATGCTGACAATTCAGTGGGTTTTAGCAGAAGACAAGCATTTACAAGTATTAGACTTCATCTTGAACATTACGTCACTAATTTGTCATTGGCACATATTGCCCCTTCTGACCAGGTACAAATAAAGTCTTGTGTCTCTAAAAACATGCATTTTTTTTTTAAACAAACTGCTATAAAAACTTGTTTTTAAAAAACTGTTATATCAGTTTAGCCAAAGTAAGCTATCTTGCCCTGCAAATATCTCAAGACTTGTGTCAAAAAAACCCTATTTTCTCCCTCTTTTTCTGTTTCTCTGCTTAAAATTTTTTGCCCAGCTATTTTTGCAACATGCGTACTTATATCCAGCACCAGGCAGAATGTCTTTGCTGAATGCTGCTAGGGATGATGAGAATGAGCTTTAAAATGTATATATTAATTATATATATATATATATAAAAGAAAGAAACGTTGGCATTGTGGGAAATGGAGACCTTGATTTGCCACAGCAAGGTGATGCTGACCGTGCGTATTCACAATCCCTTGCCAGTTTTAAAAGAAAAATCACGGTAACTGAGGGAAAACCTTTTTACAAGGATCACAGCTATCCTATAGACTTCAGTGGGAATTGATTATTAACAGAGAAGTGAGGACCACACTTACTCATGGAGCAGAGGGCGGACAACGGTGCTGCCGTGAGCATTGGCTTCATACATTAATGTGTACAAATAGGGTAAGAGGGTATATCTTATATTTAGCACTTTCCTGGAAATGTCTTCAAATGTCGAATTCCAGGCAACAGGATCTTGCCTCTAAACGAGAGAAAAGAGCCTCTTGTTATTCAAACAGGATTATTATGTTGGAAAGAGATGAGGAAAAGCCCTCATGTTTAGCTTTTTTTTTTTTTATCTTATACATCATCCATAAATTCATATAATTTAGCGGCAGTCATTGTCAAACATGCCTCAAAATTTGCATGGCAAAGCATAGCTGAGGAGATCTGGGAGATCTTGTCCTCCTGTAATTTAGAGTAGCTTTATTCATGTCTCTGTTCGTTAATGAGGGACAAATAGCTCTGCTCAACCTAAAGCTGTAATGACAATAAAATGCTGTTTCCCTTATTGCCATTTTTCCAGTTATCTACCATACAGTCCTTAGACAGCACAGTCCTGCATTTAGACAGTTATTTTCATTTATTCTCAAAAGAAATATGATATTTTATAGCAGGAAGTGGGGAAAGTACAGGAATGTTAGATACTCATGAATTTCATTCCACTGTTCTGCTTTTCTAATTTGCTGGAAAACGTCAAATATTTAGGGATGACAACACAAAAGTCAGTTTTGCCCCTTTAAATGTGTATTGCCATAGAAGTAATTATTTTAATCTCATAAGTGTGGTATGTTGAAATAAAAATGTCCTACGTAAAAAAAAAAATAACTATTTTAGTCTTGTAGAAGTGGTTTGGTTAAGTAGAACAGGAACCTATGAAAAATAACCGTTTCCTTCTTGTAGATGTGGCGTGTTTACCTAGAAATGGCATATGCGGGGAATAAAAAAAAGTAGGAAATAGAAAAAATATGGGAAATAAAAAACTCAGTCAAAGCAATTTGGAAGGCACCCACCTTTGATCCTTTTCCATTGTGATTCCTTGAGTATGGATAAAAGGCACCCAGCTCCATCCATCGAGCACACAGCTCATACTCTGAGTCTCCGAAGAAGCCGCAGATATCTGCTCCTGTCTNAGTCTTAGATTGGTCAAAGTTAGGCCAGGATTACATGCTGACAATTCAGTGGGTTTTAGCAGAAGACAAGCATTTACAAGTATTAGACTTCATCTTGAACATTACGTCACTAATTTGTCATTGGCACATATTGCCCCTTCTGACCAGGTACAAATAAAGTCTTGTGTCTCTAAAAACATGCATTTTTTTTTTAAACAAACTGCTATAAAAACTTGTTTTTAAAAAACTGTTATATCAGTTTAGCCAAAGTAAGCTATCTTGCCCTGCAAATATCTCAAGACTTGTGTCAAAAAAACCCTATTTTCTCCCTCTTTTTCTGTTTCTCTGCTTAAAATTTTTTGCCCAGCTATTTTTGCAACATGCGTACTTATATCCAGCACCAGGCAGAATGTCTTTGCTGAATGCTGCTAGGGATGATGAGAATGAGCTTTAAAATGTATATATTAATTATATATATATA
>VZTL01066115.1:0-16318 GCA_013400535.1 Scopus umbretta | reverse complement strand
CTCCTCCTGTTTGTTTCCCATGCTGTGTGCGTTCATATAGAGGCATTTCATCTGGGCTGTTGGCTGTGTCACCTTCTTAGCGGAACACCCCTTGTCTCCCTTGAGGTGTTTCATGGAAGTTTCCTTGTTGGCTCCTACTACCTCAGGAGCCCTCAGCTCATCTCTGTAAGACTTCAACTGTGCTGCAGTGTCCCCAGCATGCCTCTGGGCAACAGGTTGAGGTCTCATACTAGCACCCCATCCCTCTAACCATTGTTTATCAACCCACAGCTTGTCATGACCAAGCCTGATATGTTCTCCCTCCCCCTTCACATCTAGATTAAAGCCCTGTCAATAAACCCCTCAAGCTCCTGAGCAAAGACCCTCTTTCCCCTTTGAGAAAGGTGGCTCCCATTTGATGCCAGCAGGCCTGGTGTCATGTAGGCCATCCCATAGTAAAAAAAAAAAACCACAGTTGTGATGGTGGCACCAGCCACAGTGCCATGTATTAACAGATTGGGTCTGCCTGTTCTTTCCAATGTCACTGCCCACAACTGGAAGAAGGGAGAAAAAAATAACCTGTGCCCCAGATTCTCTCACTAACCCTCCCAAGGCCCTGAAGTCTCTTTTAATCACCCTTGGCCTACGTACCGCAACTTCATCAACACCCATGTGGAAAAGCAGTAATAGGTAGTAGTCCGAGGGCTTTACCTGGCTGGGAAGTTTCATAATGGTATCTCTAGCCTGGGCTCCTGGGAGGCAGCAGACTTCATTATGAGGAGGCTCTGCCAAGCATATTGGACCCTCTGTTCCTTTCAGAAAGGAATCTCCTACAACTATGACCCGTCTTTTCTTCTTTGTAGAGGTGGTAGTAATACGGGGTGGGGTAGATCTTTCTGGTCTTGGTGGCTCCTCTGTTGTAGACAGATCAACACCCACATCATCCACTGACTGGTCCTCCGCATCTAGAGCCTCATACCTATTGTGCAGAGGCACCTGGGGAAATGTGGTGAGCGAGGAAAAGGTTCACTTGCTGCTCCGTTGTGGACTTGTTTCCATCCCCTGTTTCCCTTTAAGACCCTGCCTACATCCTGGCTGGTGGAGGATACTGGATCCCTTTGATCATGGGCTTTTTCTGGTGGCTGTCCCTATTCAGGTTTCTGGGAGGTCAGAGCATGGTTCGACCAGTCTCTCTCACTCAGATGCTCCTTAGCCTATCCACTTCCTCTTTTAGCTCTGCCACCAGGCCGAATAGATAGTCCACCTGATCACACCTTACACAGAAATTCCCTCTATTACCATCTATTTCCAGTGCAAGCTGGTGGCACACTCTGCAGCCAGAGACCTGGACAGCTGTGTGTTTTCCTGGGAGCTCAGTCTGGGTTGATAGATCCTTTCTGGCTAGTGCAGAGGATACAGTCTCCTGCAGGGTGGGTACCATGGCTAGGCTCCCTCTCACCAGCTGAACTTACTAAACTTACCTCTTGAGCTAGGAGAGACACTTCACCTTCCCTTCAGGAACTACCTGTGCGAACTGGAACTGCCGTGCCACGCCCTGTTTGCCTGCTCCCTCATGCTCCCTGAGGGCTGCTTTTGTATGAGAGGGGGTTTGGCCACCATCAGTCCTGTCCCCACGCATGCTGAGTCAGAGCTACCCCTGGTCAGCAGCTCACTCTTTCCTGCTCTGGGGCAGGGCTGGGGTTCCCTCTCTTTCCCTGTGCTTTTGCCTCTGTGGTTTTGCCATCTTAGGAAGGGTCCCCCAGCACGATCCTCTACTCCAGAGCAGTTTGCCTCGGTGGCTTCTCTGAAATGGAAGTTTAGAACTTCACCTCTGAAGTGTGTATGCTGTAAATAAAGAATATAGACAAAAAGTGGAGGAAAAGCAACATGTAACTAAACCTGAGATGGTGATGTTCTAAGTTTCACCAACCTGATGAGTCACCAAACTCACCTCCCCACCTCTCCCATTCCACATACAGACAAAAAAAAAAAAAAAAGGTTTTGAAGAAACAATGGAGAAAATAGAAGAATTAAGATAATACTTTCCTGGACCTATACCAGAACCGGGACACCACTGAGGTACTGCAGCCTGTGGGCAATCCATCCTGGGGCAGAGGAAAACCAATTGAAAAACAAGGAAGAGTGTCAGAACCAGCCCCAACCCTCTTCACCATCTGTCACCTCACCAAAGGTTTTGGGACATACTGAGTGTAACCCATGGTAAAAACAAGGGAGGTTGAGACAAGGAAGGAGAGGTTTTTGGCTTGTGTTGATTTTGGGGAAGGGGAAAAAAAGTGTTTACTTAAGTGTGTGTTTACCTATTTATGTTTTATCCCTTCTTATTTTCCACATCAGTGATTAGAAGTTTGTTAATTGACAATAAATTAAACTATGTAAAAATTCCCTGAGTTGATACAATTTTGTTAGTGACATGCAAGGGAGATATATTCTGTAAAACAGGTACCTTACCTGATGAATACCAAGGAATACTATTCTAAACAGCTGTATCGTTTGGGGGCTGGTTTATTTTGCTGTATGTGTCAAAATCATGTTTTCAACCTTCAGACCTACCAATGTGTGACACAAGCAATCAAATGACCAAAAAGTTAAATAACTATGTTAAATTACATGTCACATTGTATTTGACCAATCAGAGTATTCTGAAGTATAAAACATATTAGTGATGTCCTCTGAGTATGCTCAGGAAAATTTAAGAGAAAAAATACAAATTCAAATGACATTAAAAGCATTGCATTAGATTCTTCACATAAGTTAGATTTGAAATCTGGAACATAATTTCCTCAACATTTCATGTAAAGCAGATAACAGCATAATGCTGAGATCAATAGTCTAGGCTCTTGACCTTAATCTGGGAGAAGATCACTGTCCTTGTGATCATAGCAGTCAGATAAATGCATCTGTTCAACATGTTTGCGATGAAAGGCAAAGTATATGATCTATATGACTTGAAATAGTTACATTTGAGATGACTAGAGTGGTAAGCTCATCTTTGGTACTTTATATCGAATAATTGAGAAATTCCCATTTTATCACTCACGTTAAAGAAAAACAAAGCCATTGCTTTGAGGTTTTTTTCTCAGATTCATAATGCAATGACCATTCAGACCCAAAAGGAGATAGGCAAATGCCTAAGATTAATTTCAAAGTTTCTAGTTCTAAACACATTAATAGCCAAAGCCAACACTTACTCAAGCAGACTATACCTGACCTGCAGTCCTTTGCCCAAGTCCAAGTGGTGCAAATTGACTCATTTCCATAGTGCTTGCAACTAACCCTCTATATAGTAGGTGGGATTTGGAAAGGGTAATGTCAAGCAGTCCAAAGAATACAGAGGCAATGAGTAATCTAACAGATGTCCAGTGCTTACACAAACTTTTCTTTTATCTCCCAAAGCCACAAACACCTTACCACTCACTAAAAATCAATGCTTTTTCCAATTTTCTGTTTTTTCTGGGCTGCTTAGTCCTGTGTTAGTCTCCCATTACATGGCTGGTGTTTTCAGTGGTACTTAAGTTTGAAAACTCTTCAGGAATGTTGTTATCCTCGGTAGTTGGTATTAAGAGTGTAGAGTATAGAGAATTATTTTAAAATGTGGGCATTTTATACTTATAGAGAGTCTTAATGAATGTCAATCCTCCAAAAAAAATTATCTTCTATTAAATATTGAAGTCTTCATAACAAGACATATTTTTTATATATATATATCTCCATATATATGTATACAGGAGAAAGACAGACCGAGAGATACATATACAATCACCAGCCTAAGCCTGATGTTTAACATAGGAAAAAGTTACACTTAGGTACCAGGGGAAAAAATATATTATTTTGCTGCTTTCCAAAGACATATAATACACCTCATCAGCTATGTTCCAGTTTCAGAATTTATGCTAACATTCTATTAAAGCACTTTATCTACCAATAAAAATAGCTATAAATTTAGGGCATCATTCAGCAAGGCACACTAATCCTATAGATTTAAATACGCACTGTAATATCTTGCTGAATTGCTCTAATTAATCCTTGGGTTGCCTGAGAAAAAGGGGCTATGATTTAAAATAGAAGTTGGTAGTTTTCTCAAGAAATATCTGTTCTGTTCTACAGAACAGCAGACAAAATTCTGCACTGCCTGAAATATGTAATCAGGATTTTGTGAGGTGTTTTGAGCCTCTGAAATGTCAGTTGTTAGATATATAGGTGGAAGAAACCAGATGGATAATATGTCAGCTTTTGTCTTCATATCATCAGTAACACTTTCACTATTAAATCATGGAGACCTCACTTTACTCATCTCCTGGACATTAAAAATATAGTCTAATGAGAACTACTTGATTTTCTTTTTCTTTTTTTTTTTTCTTTTTTAAATCAGAATTCTTGTTCTCTGCAGTTTGAGATAAAATGATTCATTTTGTAA
The DNA here is from genome assembly GCA_013400535.1 of Scopus umbretta. Lineage (NCBI taxonomy): Eukaryota > Metazoa > Chordata > Aves > Pelecaniformes > Scopidae > Scopus > Scopus umbretta. The sequence goes on along the minus strand of VZTL01066115.1, from coordinate 11,904 downwards.
ATGCAGCTTCAAACAGAAATCATGCCATGTTCCTCCTATAAGCAGGATTAAAATGTACAAAAGTGAACTAGTCCACTAAATGTACTACTGATCTCCTAGCTGCTAGCTGGGAAATATGCCTATTGTTAGCCTCTCATCCTTAGTTCTGAGTGTACAAAAGTATTTAGCATAAGTAATATGTATTAAAATGTCAATAAACTGTCTGTGGTATTTGAGACCTAGTTAGCATTTTTATTGAGCTCTTGTGTTAGCATTTTCAGAAATGGACTTTTATTAATTACCAATTTAAATCCATACTTTGATACCACAGGCCACTATTAAATGGGTCATTTCAACATTAATAGCTCTTACCAAGGGCAATACTTCAATTTCAGAAGATCTCACTATTAGTAATTAAAGTGTGCATGTACCCCAACCTATTTATCATGGTAACTAGACAGCTTAAGACATTTACAAGATACTGCTCTTGATAAAAGACAATATTCTACTCCATTGCTGTTTTCAATACCACTTTAATTTCCCATAATCTAGTCTAATTAAGAGAAACTGGTTATTTACCTGTCAGAGAAAAAAATAATTTTAGATCTCGAATACAACCTAGGGAGATATAATTGCTAAATTCTCAACTGCTTTCTTTGGCAATTTTATGTTGAAATTATTGATACTCTTCAATTATTAAGGTAGTGCATTATATGTCTACTATAGTTAATGGGTTGTGAGCTTTTCTGCTACAGATCTTACCATTAAGAGGTTATAATTGAGTCTGACCGAGTTTATCTCAGGCTAATGCAAACCCAAAATTTTTATAGAGAGCAGTTTTTAACCAAAACAACAAAAGCAGTGTCAATGCGCTAGAGCATTGATCAGCAGTTGGTTATGCAAAAGTTAAAGATCTTGAAGATGTTAAAAAGAATGTGAAACTTAATATTTCTGATTTTTAGATTAAAAAATACAACACCATAAACTGTTGTTGATTTAAATAAATGGCATTTTTTGGTGGCAAGAAACTGTTGTTCCAGCTGACAAGTAGCAAGCATTCACTTCTAAAAAGTACAAAGATTTATACTAATTTCTAAGAAAAATTTTTCTTAATGCTTTATGGCTGCTAGATCTGCACCCATTTTTATTAACTGTGCTGTAGCAAGAAAGTGCACACAACTTGAAGTCTTAGTAGCTATGCATGAAAATTTATTTGGTGTTTACTGTTTAAAGAATATCTAACTGAATTGTCTTTGAAACTCTTAAATCTCATAGTTAGCTCCAAAACAAGTTAAGACTTATCAGATATTGTAGAGTTCTGTACGCACAATATTTGTGTTAGGAAATGCTGGGATTTTTAGATGCACTTAATTTCACAAAGAACTAATACTGGATGTATTTATTCTGATAAAATATTTTGAAAAAATAACTGAAACACATCTCAGTGGTCAAGCTTACAGAAATATAATTTCCAAGGAATAAAAAAAAAAAAAAGAGATGTGATGTGAAAATTGTCTTCTATTATAAGAAAAAAAACACTGGTAATAGTGTTTCCAACATCAAAGAAACTTCATATATATGTATGGCATTTATATCTTCTTCTTGGTATTCACAATACTTTTTGACTATGGGATTGTTGTGGTTTAACCCCAATCAGCAACCAAGCACCACACAGCCGCTCGCTCACCCTCCCCCTGCCCTGGCGGGATGGGGGAGAGAACCGGGAAAAAAAAAAAACAAAACTAAAACCTGTGGGTTGAGATAAAGACAGTTTAATAGGACAGCAGAGAAAGAGAAAATAATAATAATAATGATAATGATAATAATAATAAAAGAATATACAAAGCAAGTGATGCACAATGCAATTGCTCAGCACCCGTCAATCGATGCCCAGCCAGGCCCCAAGCAGCAATTGCTGCCCCCCAGCCAGCTCCCCCAGTTTCTATACTGAGCGTGACACCATATCGTATGGAATAGCCCTTTGGCCAGCCTGGGTCAGCTGTCCTGCCTGCGTTCCCTCCCAGCTTCTTGTGCACTCGGCAGAGCATAGGGAGCTGAAAAGTCCTTGACTAGACTAAACACTACTGAGCAACAACGAAAACATCAGGGTGTTATCAGCATTGTTCTCATCCTAAGTTCAAAACACAGCACTGCAGCAGCTACTACAAAGAAAATTAACTAAGCTGAAACCAGGACAGGGATAAAATCTAATTGATCATTATATGAATTCTTAATCTTCTGTGTTGGAAAGTCACTTTCCCCCTGCCCCTTATCTTGCTTTTTGTTTGTCTTACATATTTGCTCACTTGGCAATCTAAAAACATTTAGCTAAGTGAGTGACAGATAGAACTTGTTGGTCTTTTTAAAATTTTCCTTTTCTTTTTCTTTCTCTTCTTTGACTCTTCCTACTAATGTTTCAGGATACTGCCACAATAAATAGTCCTACGTTTCTGGTTATTTTCAATGTAATCCAATACTATTGGTTCAATACTAGAAACAGGTTGAAGGACAAATTCCATATGTGTCAGAGGTAAAATTGATAAACTAAGAAGCCACTACAAATTCCCTTGCCTTTGCCTTACAGGACAGAAACACCACCTACCTTCTTCTGTTTGCAAGGAAAGAAAAAACCTCCAGCTACTAACTTTATATGAAAGATGAGATATCACTCCTTTCCATTTTAGCCACAGCTGCCTTTTTTTTTTCACTAAGTCTTTAGAAGGTCAAAACACCAACAAACAAATGTTCACTCCTGAGTGAATATTCATTTCTACTCCCTTGCTTCTCTTTGACTTCTTGATTCCAGAAATTGTTAATGCCAGAAAGGTCCAAGAAAATGTCTTTTTGCCCCCCAGACAAAATAACTAAGCTCAAGAAAAAGTACTCCTTTGGTCAGGAAAGACCATGAAAGATCATGACTAAGTGCATAATTTTCTAAGTCCCGTGTGCAGCAGAGAGTTTAAACTTCACTGGAACAGCTGCTGTGAGAAGATATTCTGTAATTAATATTGTCTTGCTTTCACCAAGACGTGGAAGAGTTTTTTTTGGCTGTTTCCTTCTTGAACACTTTGGTTCTCCCAAAGATAGAAATGCTACAGATAACAGTTGCTGTCCCTTAGATGATAAACAGGTCAGTATTTCTACATTAACACGGACTTAGGTTTGACTTTTCATCAAACAAATCTCTCAAAATTATGGAATTAATAGATGTAGTGAATGAAATACAATGAAGAAGCATTAAGACTATATTTGCAGAGGGAAGGAATATTTCACAGACTTGTTAGGGCTTTTTTTATACTGTCATTGGAAATAAGATCTTTTTTTGTATTAATAACTAGTTACCTAATATGAAGAGTAGTAGAGATAAATGGTTGGTTTTAAGGGTAGCATGGGCTGGTATCATGAAAGCTGTAGCAACATTTGTGCAGTTCAGGGTATCTATGAAAAAACTAGAACACCTAGAACACAAGGATGAGTAGTGGCATGACAAAGATGGTTGATGGTTGGTGATACTAAATTATGAAGAATAGTCAGAAATAAAACAGAGTGAAAGAAAAGAATCTCAGTCAAAAAAATGCTAGAAAAAATTCAGTGCTGAAAATTGTAAAGTAATGCACATGGGGAGCTACAATTCTAACTGTACATGCATTTTGATGGGCTTAAATGTTGCTTTTAGTCAGTCAGGTGAGAGATCTGGATCTGAACTTAGAAAAAGCCAGCTCAGTATGCACCTGAGGTCAAAAAGGCAAATTGGACATCAACAGTTATTAGGCATAGAGAAAAGAACAGATAATATTGCTGTATCGCTAATACCTCTGTGGTATTCCTATATCTCAAATACTCCATAGGGTTCTGGTCACTTGCTGTCAGGAAGGTTATAATTGATATGTAGAAGGATGCTCAAGAGATATAAAATGGCTTCTGTAGACAGAGAAATTAAATACAACAAGACTCATCAGCTTCAGAGAACAGGTGGTGGGGTATGATAAAAGTATATAAAATAATGAATGGCATGGAACAGATGAATAAGAAACTATTATTCTCTGTTTCTCATAACACAGAAAGTAGGGGCAGCAAATGGGATTATAAGGCAGCTGGTTTAAAACAAATCAAGAGAATTAGTTTTTCACAGAATGTATAATTAAATTCTGGTACTCTCTGCCACAGGATATTTTGGATTCCAAAAGTACAAATGGGATCAAAAGTAGATTTGACAAATTCATAGGAGAACTGTCCAGCAAGGTGTATTAAACACTGTGATGCAAAAGTAAAGTCTTCACTATGGAAGATCTTAAGTAGGAACTTGACAAAACTGATAGTACACTTATGGAAGTATTATTCTGAACTTCCATAAGCATCTAGCCGAGGACAGGGAAATAATACTGCTTTAAATAGACCTCTACTTTAGGCCAGTATAATCTATTTTATGTTTTTTTTATTGTTCTAAGAAATATCCATTTGTTTGAACAAAAGAGTAATCTGCCTTTGATTTCTTATTTTTGATTTGCATGAGGTGGGAATGAATCTGCTAGATCTTTTCTATCCTTTCCATTAGGAAGAGCTGAATGATTGTATCAGACCTATAGATGGATCACCCATTTCTGAAAAAAAGAAAAAAAAGTGACCAAAACTTTCACCCAGAAGTTTCAGTGAATTGAATAGCTTTTTGAGGTTCAACATGTTCAATTACTGCTTTTCTATGACTCTGCACACCCACACCCTAGCTCAAAGCATGAGTGGAATGGAACAATAAAGACTGTGTTACTATTTCTTTCCTACATAAAACAAGAAAAAAAATAGAAATCTCATAAACCACGATAATATCCCACATTTCCCAAATTTATTTCCAGATCAATAAGCTTTGATTACCTTTGCTACATGTTGGGGTGGGAAGGGGATGGCAAAGAAAGGAGGGGGAACTGCATTGTTGAACTGAACTGAATCTATAAAACGTAAATGTCAGTTTTGGTTGATCTTGCTTCTATCAAGTAGTTATCTACAAAAAGTCCATACCTATACAAACAAGTCACTAACTAACATGAGTTAGGTTGCATCATCTTTACTCCTTGATCAGGTCTTACAGAAGTTTCCTAAAGCAGCCTTCTCTGAAAAGGGAATTCCACCTACGAGTAATTTATTTAGGATTTATACACAAAGAATAAATTCTTAGGATCCAGGACATCTCTATGTTACTCATTTACATGTCTAATTATCATCTATCATCTGCTTCTCATATATAAAAACATTATAATTACACAATAAACACAATTTATATAATTTAATATATAAAGGATAATAAATGTATACACTCAAGATTCTTATGTAATATTCATTTTTTCATTAGACAACATGCCATGTATCTTTATGCCTGTTTTTAGTCTCCCTATAGTTGTTTTTCACTCTTTCTCCTCTCATCTATCTTTTCTTCATTTATTTAAATTTTCTGTACCATTTTTCCAATTCTGTAGTCATATTTCTGTAAATATCACTAATACAATCTTTGAATCAGTGTTTTAAGTGGGTTGTATTCAATTAGGTCCCAAATTGAACAGAAAAAAATATCACATCCAAAGTACTAATGCCTTGGCAAAATGGGACACTTCAAACATTTTAATCATCCATGGCAAGCTTTATCATGTCAGGTGTTAGCCAAAAATTTAGACCATTTTAACCTTTAATTTTATACTTCTGTTCCTGATATTTTATTAGGTTGACTTTATGGTCATACTCGGTACATAATACAAGAAATTTTCACTGGGCTCATATCCTGGTCAGAGTTTTCGGTCTCTCCCAGGAGGGATCTGTATCTTCCTAGACTGAGCTCAAGTTTCACATGGGCTTAATTTGGGCTTTTTTCCTGACAAGTCCAACATGAAATTAATTTTATGACAGAAGTTTAGCACTTCATTACAAAGTACTTGTTTTTACAAGGTCTAATTCATAGTGGTTATTACAGCTACACACTCCCATATCTGGGTTCTGAGACACCTCCTCTGAAGACAGAAACAGAAATTGTCCTTAGGGCAAATCACTGCAAAATAGTTCAAATCATTCTCTATGTGTATAACATCCCTCTTTTACTTAGAAAATTCTTGTTCTTATTTTCTATTTTGTAAAAAGAAAAGCCTGTTTTCAATGCCACTGAAATTACAAGTGAATGGCTGTAGCATGAAGATTAGTAATTTAGAAACTAGTTTTATTTAACAAAATGCTTTCTCTTCATTTAGCCTGACAGACAGCTTAGCCTGATGTCACTTAAAGTAGGTTATACTGCATTGTATTCCAGTGAGCTGCAGATGAATTTCTTTTGCTAAAACCATGGGCTTTTTCAGAACTAACTATTTCTATTCCAACTTCAAGGTTTGCAGGTTGTTTTTTTTAAAAAATTAGTTCTGCTGCATACTGAAAACACATTTCTATTTTTTTGTTCAAATCCAAGCACAGCATTAAACTGCTCTACCATAGCATTATAAATCAGTCTTTCATGGTCACCAAGTTTAAGAAACTGAATTTCAGGGAAAAAGAGAGTTCCTTTTCTGTAGAGCAAATTGTGACTTTTATCTCAAAGAAACACCCACTTCAGGCAGATATGATTCATCTTTTTTATGGAACAAACTAGGAAAGGGAAAAGTGGTTCTACAAACTCCATCCTTCTCATAACAAAATGTGAAGAACATAAATGTTAGAAAATGAGAACAAAAACCAACTAAATAAATATCATGAAGCTAAGAACATGTGCACTTAATTTCACCATCTAATCATTTTGAACCAGACATTAGCCTTATTAAAACACAAGCCAGTATAAACAAATGCATAGGGTTGATGTCCCAATGTACCTTCCTAAAACCCTGTATGTGTGCATCCCAAAACTTCTAAGTGCAATCAATAACCATGAGATTTTTTTTTTAACGGGATGGAGAGTGTTTCTTCATTTCCACTCCCCTCTCTACACTAATGAGGAATAAAGCAAATCTACAGACCAATTTCTTATCCTTTATTTTGCATAGTGTTGGTAATATTTAAGTACTGAATCAACTAAAAGAGGGAAGGAAACATTTTACACATGATCCCATGAAGCAGAGAAGTTCTGTCTGGAAATACAGAGACTTGTGTTGTGGTGGAAAAGTCAACAAGCACTTCCTATTGGAACAATAAGAAGAAAGCAGAGGATTTATTTCATCTTTTGGAAGGGAGTAGTAACACAGAATAATGAGATAAAAAAGTTCTGAGAGGAAAAATATTTGGACTGAAATCTGGGGAGAAGAGGAAGGGAGGGAGGTTTACTAGTAGCAAAATCTTTTAATGCCTTCCAGCAACTCTGGCAAAGTCTCAGAAGTGCAGGTGCCTGCAACTGGAAAATAAATTGGAAAATATTTGAAAGGATATATACTGTCCTACACTGTCTTGGTTTCAGCTGGGATGGAGTTAATTTTTTTCCTAGTAGCTGGCATGGTGTTATGGTTTCAATTTAGTATGAGAACAATGCTGATAACACACTGATGGTTTTAGCTGTTGCTCAGTAGTGTTTGCACTAGTCAAGGACTTTTTAGCTTCCCGTGCTCTGCCAGGTGCACAAGAAGCTGGGAGAGAGCATAGGCAGGACAGCTGACCCAAACTGGCCAAAGGGCTGTTCCCTTGTGTCTTCTTTATATAAGTGGACCTATATAGAGGGGAAAAGACAAACTGTAATTAGCCTTAAACAAAGAGATCTAGGACTGAAATACTAGATTGAGCTCAGTGAGTCTGAACCAGCTGGGCCCTTCTCTGAAATTTTTCTATATTCAAGAAGAACTTTTTGGGACTTCCAGTTATGCTTACAAGCTAGCCAAGCACTCTGTCCTCTAAAGCACCAAATACATAAAATTTCCCTACAGAGAATATGTGTAGTGGGTTGGTCACACCTGGCAGCCAAGCAGTTCTGATATAGATACATTTTAGACTGTGACTGTCAGATAGCAAACAATGCCACCTACTATCTCCAACCAAATCTTTTGGAATCTACCCCATGACAAAAAGGCACAGAAAGCTGATGAGAAGACCAGTTTGGGAGGATAAAAGAAGTCATGTCTACCACTACCAGGAGACTTACTGGCCAGCAAAATACATAGGTGCTTACTGAATCTACACTAGACTTCTCTGTTAGTAATGTAAAGGCTGGATCTGGATATTTTAGAGCTTTTTTACTCCCATTAACTGTCTTTCTCCTTTCCTTGCAGCATAAATACCACACAGAGATTTTTAAGACTGTACAAGCTTGAAGAATAATCTATTTTGGAATAAGGGATGAGTTTTTCTATTTGAAATGTTTGGTAGAGACCAAAAGGATTATCTCATACTGCTCACAGCACTTCAGAGGCAGATTTTGGTAAAATTACCGTGGGACTTTGAAGTAAATGGTAAAGATTCCTTGAGGTTTGCATCTGTTACAAGTCTACTGCCTGCATGTAGTGTTCCAGAGAACAGTGTCCTACTATCAAAAGAACAAGATAAATTCCATGATAATTTCACAAAATATAACTGTCTAGCTGAAAAACCTGTATTGTGATTTATTTTTTTTTAATGAACACAAATGTTAAAAATGAAAAAGAAGAGCTAGTATATTCCAGGCTCAGACAAATATTCTTCTTCCCAGCTCAGTGCCTGCATCATTCATTAAAGCCATAATTTGTTCTTAAAAGTGTTGCAAAAAATTTGTAAATAAACCACATTTAAAAAAGAAAAAAATCTAGGTCAGAATATTTTGCAATTAATTTGTTTCTAATACAGTAAGGTAATTTTCAAAAGTAAATTAACTTTGCATCAGTAAATTAATGTGCATATGCACAAACATCAGGGAAAGCTATCAAATTTGCCTTAAGATAAAACTCATATATAATCACCTTACAGAAGTTTTATGGGCCCAGTCCTTCATTAAGCAACACATAATACACAGCATTTCATAAGGTCAGATTATAGGGATTTATTAGACAATGTCGGTTTTGAAAAAATATTGTTATTAGAGCACAAAAGAGTTCCAGCTATGGATAATGAAATTTTGCCCACATCCGTAATTAATCAATGTTTCAACCTTGCATTATATTCTGAAGTATAAAACAATTAAAAAATAATGTATTCAAAGACCCTTATCTCTTATGTGGTCTTTCAGACATGTATTGACTTTTTCCAAAGGTTGATTAGAAATAATTTTCATCTAAATAACACTTCATGAATTAATTCTGAATCAAACATTTCTTTTAGGAATAATAATAAAAAAAACCTTCTGAAATCTCCTAGGTTTTATGAAAATATCTCCCTGTTCTATTTGTTGCTTTTGACTCTCGTCTGTTACTTGTTCCTGTCCTTGACACCTTCTGCTTTACTGAAAACCAGTACAGGTTTTGTTTCATCTGTTACAGGCTCCTTCCTAAACAAGTGTTTTTTCTAGCATTAATCTCAGGTGTAAGTTTTGTCTTGTTTTTCCTCTCTGCTCTCCTCCCTCATCAGTGGTAGGAATAGGAACTTCTGTCTTGGTAAGAGATAGGGGGTGCAGATTCCTCATTCCTCCAGCACTCCCACATTTGTAGCTGTGCCTCCCCAGGTGTTGATGAGCTTGAAGCAGGATGGGGAGAGGAAGATATGTGAAGGGAAGGAGCAACAGTATTAACAGAAACCAGGAGTAAACCCCAGAAACACTGTCAGTAAAAGTCAGCATGCTATTCAGTATACACCTCATAGTACTGTCAACAGAGCGTTATTTGTTAACCAATGGTCTACAGCGTGGCAAGAGCTATAGGACTTGAATTATAAGTATGAAATCAAGTACTTTCTGTGGTATAACTGGGGCTGTCTGTAGTACACTGGAGCTGTGCCTGTCTGTACAGCGATTGCACCTGAGTCATTAATTCTTGGGTGGTCCAGGAACTCCCTTGGTAGTCATCTGTGTAGATGAGACGATGTACTGGCTTGAGACAATGGACTCACTTGAAACTAGATCATTAGCTGAACCTTTAGAATTAAGTTATTGACTGATTACTAGAGGAGTACTCCTGGTAAGAATTTTGGACAGGTCTAGAAATAGCCTGAGGCAATTCCTGCTACATCTAGTCCAATTTGTATGCTTAGAAATGCTGATTAACACCCTGAGTAGTGTGTCCCAACGACTCCCAGACGTGATTCCTGCTATAGAAGTAATTAAGTTGTATGTAGACTATAAGTATTCAATAAAAAATAATCCTGCAGACATGGTCAGGTGGATCAGTCTTTTGTATGCAATTAATTTATTTAAGAGATGTTTTATGTATTCTTAAGACATATAAAGAGCAAGGAATTATGCATGTGCTGGGGCCAGTTGGATTGTAAGAACTGTACAAAGCAGTGATTTGAGGAGTCTCTCAATCCAGCTGAAGATGCTACTGCAAAGACCCTTGTAACAGGTCTCTGTTCAGATACAGAACTCCCATCACCTCCAAAGAGTGACTAACCATGCTGTTCTAGAGACTTGATTCCCCATGCCAGCAGTACCTCTGCCAAGATCCCAATAAATTATTTTTTTCTTATTTTTAATAAACACTGTCATGACTGCCTGTGAAATGGAGAGAATGCACTTTGTGTATGGTTCTGATTTACTTGAAATTATGCTCCAATTGTAAATGTCTGTTGTAAAATACTGTTTTATTTCTAACTTACCAATAAATAAATGTAAGTTTTTTGCTTATATTTTCTTGATCTGCAGCCAGGGCAGGCTGTATCCACACTGCCAGCTCTATTTTTAAATGGATTAGCAATACAATTATTTACAAAAATCATACAACTTATGGAGTATGTAATAAATAAATGTGTGTTTGAAAATTCATAAAAAACATAATTTCAAATATTCTATGGAAAACATCATAAAAGGCGATTACACCTGTGATATATGAAATAGTTTCCAGTGTTCATACACAATTGCTGTAGGATCAACATGTTGTAGAGAAACTACAAGGAATTTTTTCAATCAGCTGTTTGAATGGGTGTGAGAATACTGTTTTCTCATCTCTTGTCAGAAAAGCTGTCATTTCTTCTCTCAGATAAAGTATTACAGTCGAACTTTCTCATTAGTCCATATTAAGCAGAAAAATACATGAAGAATTTTTTTTCTAAAATACATGAAACAAATTAAAAATTATTTGTATACATTAGATTTCCTTTTCATAAAATAGAGAGACCAAAAGTCTTTCTCGGGATGAGTAGTTCATGAAATAATTTACAAATCTAAGTCTATAATATTTCTCTTTGAGATCTTCTTAATACCCTTGCTACTTCAGTACCTGAGGCTTTTTCCAAAAAGATCCATATCACATGGCCTGGCAAGATGTGTTATAACTTTGTTAGGTGGAGAAATAAGAATTAATGTGGGATACAATTTCTCACTGTAGGTAAAAAAATACTTTTCTAAAAAAAGGGCTCCTACACTGCTTGTCTTTTCCTTGCACCATGAAATGTCTTTGCATCATGAAAGTTTTTAATTGCATAATATTAATATTCTAGGTGTTTCCCTGTTCTTGCAGTAGCCTGTGAGGGAATAAGTGTCTTCCTCTACAACAGAAATAAGAAATGCGAACATCCTTAAGTTTCAATTCACAAAATTAATGACAGCTTTTAGAGTTATAAATTGGAACAGAGTTTGGACTACCATTCAGCATCTAGATTTACACTCTAAAATGGACACCTACATATGAAAATCCTCCAGATATATTGTTGTGTGATGCTTTCATTGTCATTCTTTTCATAAAGCCTATGATTGATTTTAGTCTAATGAAAGATGATTTCCTAAGTAATAAGTGGTTTTGAAAGAAATCCTCAGCAACTCATGGTCCCCTTGAAATTCCCCTCCCTTGAATTCAGTTTTAATGCAACAGAGGTCTTTTTTCTCATTGTATAATTTATTTCGGGGAGAAAAAAAAAAAA